>JAVLUE010000256.1:0-228845 GCA_034190945.1 Octodonta nipae | reverse complement strand
TTTTTATCGTTTGAAGAGAAAATAAAAAACAAGCTAGTCTTTCAATTCAATTTTGTGTAAATTGTATTTTGTATAGTATCATTGTTTTTATTAATAAAAACAGATCAAAAATCCTAATCCTAGTCTAAAAACATTAAGGCCAAATATTTTCTGTTATTTTTTTCTTTTGTAATTTGAATGTGCCAAAATTTAAACTTTGACTTCAGGTCAGTCACCTCTCACACTGCTACTTCAGCCGAAAATGCGTAAGCAAAAACTAAAAACTCATCAATCCATTTTTCGACATAAGCCAAATGTTTCCTGTTTACTAATTGTTGGTTACAAAAGTTGTAATCAAACTTTATTTTTTATATGAGACAAAATGATTGTATCATTTGTTGTATTTTTTTTTCAAATCTGTATGATCAATTGTATATTTTTTCTTAATGAAAACCTGTACAGTGTTTTAAATAAATTTTTTTCAATAAAAAAAACCCACGTTTTCTTCTTTCAATCAACTTATGTAATAGTGAGAATATGTCAGTTTTATAAACTAATAAGCTCAATAATTTCAGATAAAGTTTCATTGAAATTGTTTTCTCAATGGTTAAAAAAACATTCATGCAAAATTGTTCAGTATTGCTTGAATCTATACAAAAATGCTAAATATTATAAAATTTGAATTATGTGTGATTTAATTGAAGAAACTATTTGAAGAGAATTTTCTAAAACAATAAAAATTTATAAAAAAAATACTTTATAATTTTTTTTATTTATCCTCATCGATGAAAACATTTCTAAGAGCAAGAACTTTAAAGAGTTCTTTCTCGATGGCACTATTAGTTCCAATCATACCAGATACTACTTTTGCTGCCCATTCATAATATTCTTGAACTCGTTGTTCTGACCATCCGATTGGAGTTTGATTGATTAAATCTTGTAAATTATACAATTTGTCTGCTAATTTCACACATTTAGCTTCAAAACTTAAATTTGGAGCTTTGATTATTTGTAACATTTTTCTTTCTGATTTTGATAATGATTTATCATCAGTAACTTCACCAACAATCGAACTATGTTGAAATAAAATTTAATATTAAATTTAAAATATACACAATATTTAAGCCAAACTAACCATATTTCATGACCAAATTCCTTACTTATATCAGCAAAAGTTATATGTGTGTCTTCCACAGTGTCATGCAACAAAGCAGCTATAATTATATTTGGATCTCCGATTTTGCCTATTTCAGTCAAAATGTTAGCAACACCAATCGGATGATTGATATAAGGAGTTGATCCATCTTTTCTTAATTGTTTGGTATGAGCTTTGGCGGCAAAGTCTACAGCCTTTATAATAGCAAAAGTTTCGTTCATATTTTTAACAATAATAATAATGGTCTACTTCACGAAACGTGCCTGGTAGCAGCAAGAGTAAGCTTCTAAACAAGGGAATTTTTTCCAAGTTTATATCATGTCAGTACATTAATTCCAAGTTTTCAAATGAATTTTTAATAAACATTTCTATTGTAGTTTTTTTTATTGCTCACGTGAAGTTTTGGGAATACAAGCTGAGTTTGCTAAAATAAAACACACAAAAAACAAGAAAAATGCACAAAATCTCAAGTTTGCAAAGTTTTTGAAACAAATTTGAAACTTTCATTATAAAATAAACTGTGACTGTATTCCAAGACGCGGTTTGCAATTATACGCGGATGGCTCTTTACATTAAAATTTATAAATCTTCGATTAAGGTTTCTTTGGGATTTTGGATTGTATGCTGTCATGATGAGATGTTCGTTGGATAATGCTGTAAGCTAGTTTTTCTAATTAAATCTAAATTTTGAATGACATAACAATTTTTTTTATTTTTGTAAAGTTTCAGCCAAAAAAAAAACAATATCATTTGACTTTTTGCATTTAAAAATTTATGAATCAAAATTTTAAGAAGTCTAAAAGAAGTCATCACAGTTTTTGCCGGTTAGTTTTATGATAATTATTCACATTTCTAAAACTTGTGAACCGCCAGTTAAAATATAACAAATTTGCTGAATTGATATTTTTACAAAATTATATTGACATACTTTAATTATTTTGAGAAAATAAATTGTGAGATAAAATAAAATTGTTTGTCACAAAAACGTAACACTGGACTAAATTTAATTAAACAACGGATGTCTTTTTACAGCAAAGGAAATGCGATTTCAGTGTTGATGCCACACAAATTTTTGTGTCTTGCCAACATGAAATAACCATTGTCACCCCAATAACTACCCCAGCTATTTTTTAAAATCCAAGCTTCGGGTGTGTATCCCACTAATAACACAGCATGATTTATTTGTGTTGTACAAGTGGGATCATTAAAAATCCCGCCTCGGTAGTTTCTTGTTGCCAGTGGATTGGAGTCAAAAATAACATAAAGAGGGCCGTTGGCAACCAACGCTTGTTGAATATCCTTGTCAGAAAGCCGTTCTGAAACAAAATCATAAGTATAACGAAATCGGCTCCGGATACAATATTGGCGGATGCTCGCAACCGGTGGTTTATTATTGCTCATGCAAAAAGTTGATTGTCCTTGATAAGGGTATAAACTTTCACTGGTGATTCCACCATTTTTGATTAAATATTCAAAAGCGTGGTAAGATGTTCCTCCTCCACAACCAAACGATTTGGCACAGCTTACTAATTGTTGTTCACTCAAATCGATGTCTTTATTAGTAGAATTCGCTTTAATTAACAAAGCACTTTCGAGAGCTCCTACTGTAGCAAATGTCCAACAACTTCCACAACTTCCTTGGTTTTTCACTCTAGTTACTACTTTCTTTTTACGCCAATCAAAACTTTTGGTAAAGCCACTGAAGGTCGACATCTAGGATCTTTTCCACTAAGTCCTTGATAAACTGAGCTGCTATAAACAATTGGATATAGATTTCCAAGCATTTTTTATATAGTTTTCGCTCTTTTTTTTTATTAAAATAAAATTAAAACAAAATTTAATTAACTTATTACTTACTTTGTCAGATAAAGATGTTAAACCAAACTGAACTGAACTACTGCCACGATTGATGCAACGTTTGAAAATATCTTTAGTTGAATCTAGAAGATTCACTATACTTTCAACAGAAAGTTCATTTTCAGAAAATGATTTCTATTTATTAGTAATAAAATAGTTTTTCAGATTGAAAAAAAAAAAATTTCTGTCAAAAATTACGTAATAAAAATCGACCAAAGACTTGAATTCGAGTTTACCATCAAAAATATTTATTGAAGAATTTTTCACGTTGTCGACATAACATCCGGTGATATCTCGATAAGAGATTTATCAAATCCATTTTGCTCTTGCAATAATAGAGAAACTTTTTTATTTAAATTCAAAGAATTCAACATATCTTCAATTTTATCATTTTCGAAAGTTTCAATAAAAACTATTGATAAAAGAGAAACGATTAAAAATAAAAATAAATTCATAATTTCTTTAAAATTGAGATGTTCAAATTTATATTGAATATAAAAATATATTCAAATTGATCGAAAATTTGATATTTATAGTTTTTTTTTCAATGGTCAACATTGACGATAAACGACAATTTTTTTTATCATCAATTTAGTTTCAAAATCACGCAAGAGTTAACAATTACAAATTTTCAATAGCTTATACAATGAAGTGTTTGGCTGAAATGAGGTTTGTACCAAATATCTGCAATAGTTATTTTACTGATGAAACTATTAGCAAAACTAAATTAATTTTAAAGTAGAATTTTACTTGTTTCAAATATTTCATTTTAACAACTCACTTAAAATATTTTTCAGTTTTTTTGAAAACTCTTATTAAATCATAAATTTTTTTTTGTCAAATAATTTATTTTTTTTTTTAGTTAGAAAACAAAAGTTTGAAAAATTTTTTCAAAAACCGTTAACCATATTTAAATCGTAGAAAATCAAAAAAACTCAAAATTAATATAATAAATAGTAGACTTGAATAAAAATTTAAAACAAAGAATTGTCTTAAAATACTAAAAAAAATATAACCTAGAAAAAAAACCCCTTAATCAGTTATTACTAAAAAAAAGAAAATTTGAAATATAACAAATTTAGAATTTAAAACACAAAAATGCTATAAAAGATGATTCTCTAAAATTAAAAAAAGTAAAATTAAATGATCATTTTTTAGAAAGCTCCAACGACAGATTTTGTGCCAGTTTATCTAAAAACTCAAAAGTATTCAAATAATCACTGCGAGTGATATTATTGCCCTTTATACAAATAGCCAAGTCTTTTGTCATAGAACCATTCTCAATAGTTTGAACGCAAATCTTTTCAAGTGTTTGGGCAAACTTGGTCAATTCTGAATTATTATCTAATTTAGCTCGATGAAGAAGACCTTGTGTCCAAGCGAAAATTGACGCAATTGGATTTGTGGAGGTTTCTTTGCCTTGTTGATGCATTCGATAGTGACGAGTCACTGTCCCATGTGCCGCCTCTGATTCGATAGTTTTTCCATCTGGACAAATAAGCACGGAAGTCATCATTCCCAAAGACCCATAGCTAAAAAAATGATTTAGATTTTTAAAATAAAATTAATCTTGTTCATACCCCTGTGCAACGGAATCGCTTTGAACATCGCCGTCATAATTTTTACAAGCCCAAACGAAGCCTCCTTCGGATTTCATTGCTTGAGCCACCATGTCATCAATGAGACGATGTTCATACCAGATACCAGCAGCTTCAAATTGAGCTTTGTATTTACTATCGTATATTTCTTGAAAAATATCTTTGAAACGACCGTCATATTTCTTTAAAATAGTGTTTTTAGTGCTCAAGTATAGAGGGTATTTGCGTTGAAGTGCGTACTGACAAGAAGAATGAGCAAAATCTTGAATACTTTTGTCAGTATTGTACATGGACAATGAAACACCACCGCCGTCTTTGAATTCAAAAATTTCATAACTTATAGCTGAACTTCGATCGGCGGGAGTAAATTTGATCTCTAATTTTCCATTTCCAGGAACAACAAAATCAGTAGCCCGATATTGATCTGCATGAGCATGACGTCCAACAACTATTGGTTTGACCCATCCCGAAACTAAACGAGGAACGTTTTTGCATATGATAGGTTCACGAAAAACTGTTCCCCAAGAATGTTACGAATTGTTCCATTTGGAGATTTCCACATTTTTTTGAGGTTAAATTCAAGGACCCGATTTTCATCCGGAGTGATAGTAGCACATTTTACTCCAACATTGTACTTCAAAATAGCCTCAGCGGCATCAATTGTTACCTTATCATCTGTAGCATCCCGATTCTGAACACCTAAAAAATTGTATACGTTAATTGATTAGACAAAATTAATTTATTTACTCAAATCAAAAAAATGGAGTTCAATATCAAGAAAGGGAAGAATAAGTTTCTCTTTAATTAAATCCCAAATAATGCGAGTCATTTCATCGCCTTGCATTTCTACAACTGGTCCACACTTTATTTTAGAAACAGCCATTATTATTCTGTAGGGAAAAATGATTTATTATAAAATTGATTACAATTTTCGATTCAAAAATTACATCAAGCATAAAAAATTAATGAAACTCAAAGCAAATACTAATTTAATTCTTGATTCAAATTAATTCAAAATAACTTTCTAATCCAAAATAATTTTATTTATACACATTAAAATAGTATTTTTATAAATTTTACCTAGTGTTTGATCATTAATATAATTATAAGATATATTATTTTGATAAAATTTGATAATTAGAAAGAAAATTATTTTAAAAACATGATCTTAAGAAGTCTTTACTGATAAGGGAAGTACAAATACTAATCATTCATATCGAGTTCAATTCTGTGACTAAATTTTCAAAGTGTTAATGTAACAATAAAATCACAAATTTTTTATAATGAGTTCCTGACTAATTATATCAAAAAATTGATCTTTTTTAGTTAGTTATTTACTAAAAAATATCTTAAAATGAATTTTTTTCAAGTTGAAACGAAAAAATTAGGTTTTTTTCTAGTAATAGAAGACGCTTAAAGGAATTTTATAGTAAAAAAAGTTCCCCAGAACATCGTTTCGGGTAAAAATGTTTATAATATTCGGAATCAGCACAGAATTTCGAATAGAAAAATTTGGTTTGCATTTCAAAGTTTTGCCGTTAGCTAAAATACTTTCCTTGTAAGACACAATAAATATTCTGATTAAAATAAAATGAAAAAAACTAAACAAAAATTTCAAAAAATACTGAAGTTAGAGGTTCAAGTTTGATAATATTAATAATTTTAAAAACTTTAACAAAGTGAATCTAATGAATTAAATAGTTTTGACTGTTTATTAGTTTAAATTTGAATTTCGTTATCCAAAAAAAAAAATCTAATAATATATTTAATGATAAAATAAATTCTAATTGAATAATTATAAGAAACAAAAAAATAGATGAGATTAAAAATGCCCTAATTGTTTATATCTCACAATTTTCAAGGCAAGATATTTTTTGTACAATTATTATTGTTCAATTGAATAGATTTATTAAGTTTTAAAAATATGTAGAAAAAACAAAATTAAAAGCTTAAAGTTTTTAAATCAAAGCGATTAAACTAATATTAACGCAAAAACTGACTCTCAAAAATAAACAATAGCATTTATTGAAGAATTTATACTCACTTTAATCGTAGTATAAATCTAATATAAGAATTATAAAAAAATAAATTATAACTTCAACTCAAACTTATATTTTTAAATTTAGAAATTTTTAAACAATTGAATTAAACAGTTTAATTTTTGCAACAGCAGTTGGTATTCAATGAAAAATTTCAAAAAAACGATGATATCTAATAACGGCCTCTTTATAGAAATTTTAAACCAACAAAAAACAATTTGCAAGTTGATATCGTTTTGATGTTGCAATAGAAACAATCAACACAATTGTTAATGTACTTTTTGCAAAGATTCGTACTTTTTTTATCATAAACAAAAAAGCACTACGTGTGCATAATTTGAGAATAGCTTGATAAACTCAAAAAAAATACTGGACTTTTCTACTAACTCAACATAGGACTTATGATAAGTCAATAAGGTGAAACTGGCTTCTCTTTTCAAAAAAAGAGTTTGACGTAGGCTAATAAATAAAAATGAAGAAAAACTTGTTTCCTCGTTAGATAGTTTTGTTAATTAAGTTTTTTTAAGGTACTTTTACTTTTCTAATTTTCGAAATTGAAAACTTTTTTTTGAAAGTTTTAGTTCAAAAAATTACCTTTTTTAAGTTTTCACTGTAAAAATTAAAACAAAACGAAAATTTTAAGATTTAAACTTAGATATTTAATCTTCTCTTTTTTCAATATTTTAAAGATAATTGAAAATTTATTTCTCATCTTCATCATACCAAAATGTATTGATTGTTGAAAATAATAATGTCATTTTGTATATGAAAGGTTTACTGCATTAACCAATACACATTACACATTCTGTACTTGAAAAGAATTGTTTTGGGAATGTAATTACACTAAAAATAAAAACTATATTTTATAAAAATAAATTTAAATTTGCTTCAATGGAAACAACACCAGTTTTTTCAGGTAAATCTAAAATAAGTCCTTTGGACAAGTCTATTGAGAAAATTAAATCAAGAACAGATGTAAGTTTGGGAGAGAGATAATTTATAATTTTGAATTTTTTTTATTCATTTCAACAGATTAGTTTAAGCGCTTTTGCTTTTTTATTTGCTGAATTAGTTCAGCATTGTGAAAATCGAGTTCAATTAGCCTCAGAATTGCAATCAAAGCTTTCAGAAATTGGTTACAGTGTTGGTCAACGAATTGTGGATATCATGTTAATCAGAGAAAAAAATTTTAAACGTGAAACACGTCTTATAAATATGTTAATTTTTATAAGAAGTAAAGTATGGTTTGCACTTTTCAAAAAGGAAGCAGACAAATTAGAACAAGCTAACGATGACAAAAATACTTGTATGTTTTTTATAGCTTAAATTTTTTTTACTTTTTATTGTTTACTAGATTATATCATTGAACGTGAACCCTTAGTTAACAAATTTATTTCAGTTCCTAAAGATAAAAAATATATAAATTGTGCTTCATTTATTGGAGGCATAATCGAAGCTATATTGAATGAATCAAATTTCGTAAGTTTGAGTTTCTAAAAAATGTTAATTTCGATTCTATTTTTCAGCCTGCCAAAATCAGTGTACATTGGCACGAAGGAACTACTTTCATGATTAAGTTCGATGATTCGGTCATCGAAAGAGATAGACTTCTGGAAAAATAAAAGCTTCAAAAATTGTTTATTTAAAAAATTTTGTTTCTAATAATTATCTTTAAAATTGTCATATGATTCTGATTGTGAATATCGATTATTGTATTGATTCTGAAATGGCAAATAATAAGGTTGACTACCCCAACTCCAAGGATTTGAAGGATTCGATAAGGGATAATAAGATAATCCAGGAATTAAGTTTGGCAAAAATGGAAATGGACTATATGGATTGAGGTGAAACACTTTTCTTGGAAATAGAGACGCCAAAAATTTTGAACCAAAATGCGGATATAACAATCCGAATTGCGATCTTGTTGTTTCTCCGTAGTTTGGCATTTGGTTTTGCGGAATGTTTCCAATCATTTGTCGTTCTTGAATCATGGGAGTTTGATAAGTTGATTCGCTCTCAAAGTTTGATGGATGAGCTTTATCATGATGATAAAGACTCATTTCAAGATTTTTGAAAATTTGAGAACCGATGCTGTTTTGACGTTTTCCTAAAGTATGATCTAGTAATTTAGGTTCTGATGACGCTTTGGATGTTTCAGATTCCACAGTTAATTGTAAATGATTCATTGAAGGTATATTAGCCCTGGCCATGGCTATCTCATTATTGGAGCTACTATTCGAAATAAAATTTGTTAATAGAACAAATATAAACGATGGTAAAGATAAAACATTTTTTTGAATAACTGTTTCGTTCATTTCAACTAGAAAAACATGAAGCATTAATATAGAAATACATCAGCTTTGTGGTATATTTATA
This sequence comes from Octodonta nipae, assembly GCA_034190945.1. Lineage (NCBI taxonomy): Eukaryota > Metazoa > Arthropoda > Insecta > Coleoptera > Chrysomelidae > Octodonta > Octodonta nipae. Next base: position 219,840 of record JAVLUE010000256.1, on the reverse strand, counting down.
CACCTCAGAATTTTGCATGTCATTCTTGATTAATCTATTGAAATTCCAATTTTTTTGATTCCATAATTTAAAAAGCTCATCATAAAATATCTTGATTTAGAACAAATTTTGTTATAAAAAAGAGAGACATTAAGTAATTTTTTTATTGAAAATTTAAACAACCGAATAAAATATGTAATGATTATAAAATAAATAGGAAGTTAGATTCTAATTTAAAATTTGAATTGTCATTTTTAGGGTTCAATGAGCTATAATTATAAAATATGAATGATTAATGTTGATGATTTAAGATTAACATACTGGCAAAACAATAATGAAAAAATCGTCAACGCTTGGGAAAACTGAATAAAATTGCTTTCATTTGTTTAATACGCTCTAATAAATTTTTTTCTATTGACAAATGATTTAAAGCATCTTTTTTTTCATAAATTGAAATGTTACAAAGTTTTTTTAATTTCAGAATAGCTTTTCGACGATTTTCCATTTCAACAGTACTGAATACTGAAAAATTTTCCAAAATGTTAGGAGCCAACAGCCCAAATTCGATGACTGAAAAAAAGTTGAACATGAAAAATATATTTCGACAAATTCGTTTCAAGTCATCATCTTGATAATTTAGGTAGCAAGTCTTTTTCATACATTTTCCTTCACAATCAAAAAAATGACAATTATCGTCTCTTTCACATTGTTCAACATTTTCGACTGAGTTCTTTATTGTTTTTCTTTCAAAAACTAAATCTGAATCTAATAAAACAATAAATTTTTTCTCATGGGAATCTTTAATGTAACCAAAATGATCGTATTTCACATCACAAAATTCAAGCCTCGGTTCGGCAGAAACAAATTTTTCTAAGAAACTCAACAGATCAATAGCGAGATGAATTCTATCAGCCCATGATCTAAACTAGAATATTTGTAATAGAATATTGAATAATTCGAAATCAATTTTAGAACTTACATTGAAAACAAAGATTTGGGGAACAAAATAAGACCAATCTAAAATTTCATTTACTTTAACAACAGCATAAAAATTCCCACATGTTCCAAAAACTGCCGGATAAATCCAATTATTTTCATATATTCTGCTTAAAATATATTCATTCTGTTGAAACAGCAACCACAAATTGAAAAGCTCAGTTTGGTTGAGTTCATAAAGAGATCCAAAAACTTTCCACGGAATAATAGTTTGATAAGAAATATTTGTTTGATCGAAAAAAATTTTCAAAGAGTTTGAAATAGAATCTACATAAAATTGTTTTTTGTATTGTAGAAAATTTGTTTGATTTATTTGAGAAAAGCTATTTAAATAAATTTTATTTGATTTCAAAACCAAAGAAATGTTATTTGAAGAATTTGTGTAATTGACAAACACTACAGATTCTTTTCCGAAATGATTTCTTGAAGATTCTAAAATTTGAACTCTTAATTCATCACAAATCGCAGAACAAAGAGTTCCAACAAATATTTTTTTCTTGTAATTAGTACAAATTTCAAGAAATGTTTCTGAACTATCTGAGCTCCGGGAACGCTCTAAAATCGATTCTTGATTAACCACATAACTTAAAAGCAATTGCATCAATAATATTATGAGAACAAAAATGAGTTTAACGAAAAACAAAATTTTAAAACTTCTTCTATTAAAACAGATAAACTGTTGATTGAAGAAATTGAGTTGGAATTTAAAAATCATGGAATACAAGTTTTCGGGTCCAAATTTTTAAATAAACAAATGTTTTATAATCGATAGTATCGAAATTTTATTATAAAATGAAAAAATTTCAAATTAATTTTTATATCTTATTTTGATAAATATAGTGACTATTTAGAAATCTTTATTACTCAAAATTTCAAAAAAATTAAAAAAAATTCTCTGATAAAATTCAACTTAAGTTTTTAGTTTTATACTCAAGTCAAGATCTAAATTACAAAATTATCAAATGAAATCTTAATCAGAAAACTGTGTTGGAAAGCTTTGTGAATTTCAAAAAGAATATTTTTAATAATTCGAATATTTAAAGCCATTTAAAATATCTGTTGAATAAGAAAAACAAAAATAAAAAAAAACTAAATAGAATATTTTTTTTACTCACTTTTATAGAGTTCAATTCTATTTTTTCAAATCAGTTTAGCCCCACTTTTTTTTATAAAAGATTGGTTTCTTGTAGATTATAGGTTTTTTGTAAAAAATGGGTTTCTTGTAGATTATAACTTTTTTGTGATAAACTGGTTTCTTGTGATATATCGGTTTTTTGTAATAAACTGGTTTTTTGTAGACAATCGGTTTTTTGTAGATCTTTTTGCATTTTATGCAAGCTTCAACCATATCAACTTTATGATCAGAATTCAAATTTAAATGCGAGTAATCAGAAATAACAAAAAATAAAGCAATAAAAATTAAACAAAAATGTTTTGTTATTATAAAGAAATTCATGCTGCTAAAATAATATTGAAGAATTTTTGTCAACTTAAAACTAGAATTCCTCAAACAAATTAAAATGAGCTATTTGAATTGATAAAGCTTGGCATTTATATACTATGTAAACCCTGAATTTTATCAAGGTGAACATCTTTATTCTTTTTCAAATTTAAAACTATGAGCATGATAATGTCCACATTGTTAACACTGTCAAGCTAGGATTTATTGTTAACTTTTCTTCTAAAAAAATGTGAAAAGTAAACTTTTAAAATTACTTTAAAATTTTTATACAAGTATAATAATTATTATTTACGTTTTTATTTATAGTTTTATCGTTTGGAAAAAACTTGTTTTCACTCAAAACCATTAATTAAACTTAAATTTTTTAAACAAAAAACTCTACACTATTAAAAAAAAAATATTTTGTAAAAAAACTTAAAATTATTCAGTCATAACTATTATAACAGAATATTTTATTTTGAATAATGAAATTGTATTTTTTAGTCAGCTTCAGAAGGGTTAATAAATGTATCCAAAGATTAAGAATAGTAATTTTCATCATATTAAATATAAAGGAGCATTGCTAAGTTGGAAAACCCAAAAATATTATTACAATAATAATTAGAGAAACCTTTCTTCAATTTTCTAAAGAATAAATCATAGAAAAAATGTTCCAACTTGCAAATTTTTTTATTCTTGAGAAAAAAATTTCTTAACTTGATTTTTATAATAATATGGAAAATATAATTTTTATTGTTTTGTTTTATCTGTTCCAGATAAAAATTTTGTTTTTAGAATGAACCCTGTAGACAAGAAAACATGCAAAATCTGAAATTGATAAAATTAATTGATCAAAATATAGAATCTTTCAATATGAAAAACAGTAAGTGTTTTCCTGAAAACCTTCCTATGCTCAGTTGGCAGATCGTTCTCAAAAATGGATGGCTCTTATACATAAAAAGTAGAGACAATAAATTATACCAAGTTTACAGTTGTTTTTTCAAGTCATATTCAGTGTCTGATTGGTTGGTCTGTGAAAAATGAAGTTAACTAATTGAATTATAATAAAACAAATTTGAACGATTGAAATTAATTACAAGAGTTATGATAGGTTGATTTTCTACAATGCTTTTAATAAGCCCATTGTTAGTTTTGTTTTTTTGACATATAAAATTATAGTATACTTTGAGTAAAAATTATTTTATTATATATTAAAAAAACAATAAATTTATTTACTAAATTTATCTATTTTTGGCTATTTAAAAATTTATTTTCCTTTACGCAGAACCCATGGATGTTGAAGAACTTCAGACATTGTTATTCTTCGAGATTCGTCTATTTCGAAAAAGCTTTCTTGTAAATTTTTCAAATCCGAAGAAAACTTTTTGGTGTATCGACTTTTAATAAATTCTTTATTAATTTGCTCAATTAGCATTTGTTTAGGATCGCCAATATGAAAAGGATACTTATTATTTAGCATGATAAACATCATAACCCCCATCGCCCAAGAATCGGATGAAAATGCGTTATATGGTTTTCGAGCGATGATTTGAGGACTGTAATATGGTTCGGTGCCACAAAATGTCTCTGAAAGAATCAACTCACCAGTTTCGGCATTTAGACTTTCTTTGGAAAAACCAAAATCCGTGAGCTTGGCATTATGATCATGCAGCAACACATTTTCCATTTTAATGTCTCTATGTGCAATTCGAAATTCTTCGTGAATATACCTGAGAGCACTTGAAACTTGAGTAAACCAATAGCATGTTAAATGTTCTGGTATAGAACCATTTTTGAAGAGAACTTCACCTAGGTCACCTCCATTGGCAAATTCCATAAAAATGTAAATTTTATAGTTTGCCCGAATTATGTCATAGATGCTAACTACGTTATCATGTTTGATACCAATCAAAGCAGCCAATTCTCGCGGCAAAAATTTTCTTTTAAATTTTTCGTTAATTCTGTCCAAGTCCATCACTTTAACTGCCACCAACTCTTTAGTTTTTACGTTCATTCCTTTGTACACTCGTCCGTAAGTGCCTTCATTTAATTTTTTTTCCATAACATATCCTTTCTTTTGAAAAACAAGAGCTGTTTTAGGATCAAGGTTAAGAACTTGTTCCATCTTTTTAATTTGAAACTATTCAAATTTCATTAAAAAACAAAAGTTGTTGCAATTAACAATTTATTTTTTATCAAGCTTACTTAAATATATATAAAAAGTTTTGAATTTTTAATAAAATTTATTCATTTATTTTTTTAGTAATATAATAAGAAAGTTTCCCCAGAACTGTAGAAAAGTAAAATAATTGCCAATTGAAAATCGTATTTTCCATTAAACAGTAGAACTTAATGGTTTGGTTTTAAAAATTTAACTTTAAATAAGTAATTTCAAATCTGAAGTAGAATATTTGAAAGAAAAATACCTAAATAAACCATGATCATTTTTAGGATAAAAATGCAATTTGAAGTTTGACATACCATTTTGAACAGAGCAAAAATTGCAAAACACTAGAAAAAAAAATTTATGAAAATATCGATGATACAATTGATAAGATGAAAAAATGTTCTATTTTTATCAACAAACTTAAATTATAGAGATAATTTTTATGAAATAAAAACATTTTATTGCACAGTGATAGAATATGGTGTTTTTAACAAAGACGCATTTGTTTGAAAACTAAATTCCCAGCATGAAAAATCGAAAGAATTTATTTTAAAATTATTGAGTATATTTATTTTATAAAATTTATTTTCCTTTGCGTAAAATCCAAGGATGTTGAAGAACTTGAGGCATTGTTATTCTGGCAGATTCTTCTACTTCAAAAAAACTTTCTTGTAAGTTTCTCAAATCTGAGGGAAACTTCTTGGTGTAACGATTTTTGATGAATTCTCTATCTTCTTGTTCTGCAAGCATTTTGCTCGGTTCACCAAAATGATATGGAAACTTATTATTCAACATACAAAACATCATAACCCCCATTGCCCAAGAATCAGCTGCAAAACCATTATATGCTTTACCAGAAACAATTTGGGGACTGTGATATGGTTCTGTACCACAAAATGTTATTGAAAGATCTGGCTGATTTGTTTCAGGATCAATAATTATTTTGGCAAAACCAAAATCTGTAAGTTTGGCGATGTTGTTATGCAACAGCACATTATCAATTTTAATGTCTCGATGAGCAATTTTGTATTGAGCATGAATATAACTGAGAGCGCTAGTGATTTGAGTGAACCAAAAACATGTCAAATGTTCTGTTATGGAACCATTTTTATGGAGAAACCCACATAGGTCACCTCCATTCGCGAACTCCATAAAAATGTAAATTTTATGATTTGCGCGAATAATGTCATGAATAAAAATTACGTTATCGTGTTTGATTCCAATTAAAGCTGCTAATTCTCGAGGCAAAAACTTTTTTTGAAATTTCTCACCAACTTTATTCAAATCCATCACTTTGACAGCCACCAGTTCTTGAGTTTTGACTTTCACTCCTTTGTACACTTGTCCAAAAGCGCCTTCATTTAGTTTTTTCTCCATGGCATAACCTTTCTTTTTGAAAACAAGGGCCGTTTTGTGATCAAGTTTAATATTTTGACTACTTTTCGACTTCATTAAAAATTTTTAAGAAACTTTTCTGAATACAAAATTTCTAACAAACTATTGAGTCTATTTTATATTCAAATTTGAATTTGAAAAAGTTCTAAACTCAATTATTTTTTAAAACTGTTTCGAAAAACTTGATTGTTTTTGTTCAAATGATGGATAACATAATGAAGAGTCAAATCATAGCAGTATTTATATTCGATCTGGTGAAATCAAGGAAATTTTTGTTATGCTTTTAGCTGTAAAAAAAATTTAAGTTATTACGATTGTTTCTATCAGAGAAGATCGATGTCGACGAACAGTTTTGACAGCGTTGAAAATATCAATCTCTTGGTGAGCAACAACTTGTTCAATGGCGAAATTGGCTACACAATACATTCCAACGCGAGATTTTCCATTTCTAAAAAAACAGATGAAATAAGATGAAAAATGAAATTCTATTATAAAAAATTATTACTCTGAAACAACTAAAACCGGTCCGTAACTAGTACGTTGTCTCCATCTTTCAACCATATGTATCAACTCTACTAAAGAATTAGTCGAGATAGGAACTTTATAATCATGAGGCCAAGCTAAAAATTCAAAAAATTGAGTGATTTTTGGTTCAGCTTTGATTCCGGCCATTAGTTCAGTTAAGGATGTAAGTTTTTTAGTTATTCGAAACACCCATGAGTTGATCTGAGGCGGATGAGTTTGCGAAATTGTTTCTACAGTGAATATTGGTCCATATTTGCAAGATTTGGAATCACGAGGCCAAAAATTTGGAAAAGACTGTTATTTTAAAAAATCAAAACTTTTACATTTTGAAATGTCAAATTTTTTACTTTTTTATTTTTAGGAGTTCCGCCAAGAATAACCACTGTATTACAATCGTGATCATAAATCAGAGACCAAATATTTGATATTGTTTTTTGTAATGGCCATTCTGTTATAATATATTCACGAGGACGTGAATACCCCTTCACAAAAAAATATTAATTCAATTTAATAGAAAATTTTCATACATCTACAAAAACAGCGTTTATATAATCTGATTGGTCATTACTTTGAGCCGATGTCAAATATGGCCGAAAGTTATCCGCTACATGATGAAAAAAAAATGGAATTAAGTTTATATTAATAATATTCGAAATTAGCGTTCTGCTGAGGTTTTTTTTGCAAAAATGCGAATCCGAATATTTTAGAATTAAAAATTATTATTATTTATTATATTTGAATTATTCAAAAAAAAAAAAAAAAAACTAACAAGACTGCTAACTCGGTGTTTTTCTCAACAACGAAAAAAAAAAAAAAAATTATTCTGGTTTGTTTAAAAAAAAAATTTTTTGAAAAATTATTTGATGGAAATATATTCCTTAAAAAAAACAGTATTTCGGTTAATTTAAAAAGCATTTTTCGTGACTTCTCGCTTTCACGTAAATGAGGTTTGAAACATAAATTTAGGATAAGTGTGAATTAATTAATTTTTTAGAAAATACTTACGAGGTACAATTGAAACATCACGATTTTTGTCACGATTTTCTAATCGATGACCACCAGCACAATCACCAATCGTAAACATTGAAGTCATACGCATCAGTTTCTTGATTCGAAATAAAATGGCATAAAAGTTTTTGATACTTCTAGTATTTTATTTATTAAACCTCAAATTCTTCTTGATATTCATTTTTGTTGTTAATTTTATTTTTTATAGATTTATGTTTCATTTGTTGGTTGATATCATTGACATGGAACCAAGTTTTTCCGCATACATACCATTCTTCGACAGTTTCATATATAAATCTATATTGTTCCTAATTGGATTATTTCATTAATATAATAAAATAATCTTGAGTTTTTACCAAGTTTTCAATCATGTTGATGCGAAATTTTCTCAATTTTTTTGCATAGTTGTATATGTCTACAACTCCTTCTTCACTGGCCAAGTCTAAATTAGCATCTAAGCAAACATAAGTTCCGCTTCTTCCACATCCATTACTATAAAAAAAATCCATTAAGTTTTCCAATTGATAAACTCTAATTATCACCTGCAATGTACCAACAAAGGTCCATTGGCACCGTTTTCTTGACACTGCTTTTGATACAGTTTCACACGACGACGAAATTTGAGAATCGCATCAGAAAATGGACACGAAGTAAGAAACCAACTTTGAAAATGCATTTGGTATATTGTTCGACAAGTTTCATTATTTTTTAGCTTGTTATTCAAGCATTTTATTTTGATTGTCCGACAAACATAATCTGCCAATTTGTCTTCTTCAACCATGGTTATCACAAAATCATCATCTATTTTTTCTGGCTTGTTCAACATGCTAGGCCAATATTGGATGCACATAACTCGAATAAATTCGTAAACTTTAGTCAGCATCACAACAACGTGAACGTTTTGTAGCCAAACCATCTGCCAAAAATCTTTGATCATATTTTCGTTTGGTCCTTGAGTAACTATGTAGGAGTTTTTTTTTAGAATACTCTGTTTTTTTTAAAGAAAATAAATTTTAATAGCACTTTTATTAACACCATAATTCATATTTATAAATATTATTTTTAAAAATAAACAGACAAAACAGAAAAAACGCTTACATCAATATGAAATACATTTATTTGATTTGAAGTCCGTTTAATATCGGCTGGAAAAATCATTCAATTTTCATCATTAAAAAAATATAAATATTAATGTTTGTTATTTATTCAGTTCGGTGTTAATGTAAAACACATTTTTTCGTAGTTTTTAGATTGATCTAAAAACTTTTAAAAAAATTTCTAGCGTGTTTTTTTTCTTCAACTCACATAAAACACATTTTTGGTTTGCACTTTTAGCTTGAACATCATTTTTGCTACTATTCCGCAAAGAATGCGAATGATGATCGTTTTGTCTATTTACAAACATAGTTGTTTGAAGAAACTGAAAAAAAATTTTTGATTAAAACTTATTCGAAATTTTAGAAATTGATTGCTCATTAAATTAGAAAATATTAAAATAGAGAAAAAAAAGAGAGATAGAAAAATTATTTTACATTAAATTCGATGGTAAGTAATATTTCATATTTTCGTAATCTTCGTACATGTTGACTAAGTGTATTGACAGGAATTCGGTTGTGAGGAACAAATTGATTGAAAACAGCATACAAAAAAGAATCATTCCGAAGCATTTCTTTATTATCACCTGTAGCTGTTTCTTCAAGATATCTTCCGACTGAACCAAAAAATGGCAATTTGAGTAACTTTAATTGGAACCGACAAAACGATTTTGATTTAGGAAGCTTTACATAAATGCTAGTCAACCAAGATTCTCTTGGCACATAGAAATCTTCCGTGGTTTCGGAAAATCGATGTATAGTTGATCTGCGAACTGAGCCTGAATTTGTATCGACTTGAGATGATGAATCATTGTGTATAGATGTCTTTGAGCTATTAATCGAATTAGATTTGTTTAAATTAAGAATATGGATTGAATGTGATCGTTGAAAAAATGGAGTTATCGGCAATGTTAATTGACTATTGTTGGGTGTTTGAAGGCTGTATTTTGGCTTTGGAAAAGGTGATTTATCGGAGTTGCAATTAGCTTCTTCTCTGAAAACTGAAGTTTCATTTTTTAAACAAACATTCAATTTGTTTGCATTTAGAGAATTTTTCAAGTGACTACAAACAAACTCGGTAGTTGGTGTTTTTTTCATTTGAGCTAAAACTCTATCAACGCTATCTGATTCCAAAAAGGCCATCTCTAATTCTCTTTCAGATGTTCCTTTCTGATTTAACTGAAAATTTTTTTCCAAATCGATTAGAATATTGCTTCATTTCAAATATTTAAAAATTGAGTCAATTGAAAATTCAACAAAATTGATCGTACATTTTTCTCACTGAAACAATGAAAAAACACCAATTAGTTTTAGTAATTTCAAACACACACACACATAAATTTTGTGTTTTATAAAAAAATATAAACAAATTCGAATTTGACCGAGTCTGCATTTTTCCATGTGAAAAGAAAGAGCACAAAACAGACACTAGAACAAAATCAAGTACAGTGCTTATTTTTGAAAAAAAATTCAAAATAGAATTGCTTTTTTTGTTGTGATCAAAACAAAAGTATACTATAGGCTTAAAAGCTCTTTGGAACACGGAAACATCAATACAGAACATCATGTTTTATATAGTAAGAAACTCGCAAAACTAGCCGCATCTAATCATGTGGGAGATCATCGTAACCCCATAGCCACAAATGAGGGCTATAGTCTTTCCGCATATTTTCATTATTAAAAAAGAATTATTGTTTGTATGCATGTATTATTCCAACTGATGGATTTATTGGCCAATTTTCAAATCACATATCGAACATTTACTGTTTAAATCAAGAATTAGAAATGTTTGTCATTGCTTGATCTTCCACTTAGAAATCATAAAGCGATTTCGATCAAAATACTTTCAGGTTTAATTTTTTATAATCAAGGTTTAAAAAAAAAAATAAAAACTGCTTTGAAAAATTTATTTTTTCTATATTTAACCTTTCATTTTTCTAGTTGAGCTTAAATTTTTATTTAAAATAAAAAATGAACGAAAAAAATAAAAATCAATAAATTGAAATCACAATGATAAAATTATGGAAAACTTAAGAAACCGAATTGTTTTTCATTGATGATTAAAAGACAAGTTTGAAGAAAATAGATTTTGAATACTTTAAGAATTTTAAAAAATCACAGAAAAAAAGTCATTTTATCACCGAAAAGTTTGGACGTTACATAAGGTTAAGAATTCAGAAAAAAAAACTCACTGATACAATCAAAAAAAAAAACTGAATAAAAATGGAATTCAAGAAGCGTGATTGATTTTCCAAAATGAAGACTATTTCGACTTGAAAAACTAAATTATTAAATACATCTTTTGGGAAGTACGATGATTTTAACATAAATTCTTTATTCTTACTAAATCTAAAAATCATCTACATTTTATTTGTCAACGTAATGGAAAATAATTTCAAACAGATTTTAGATCTTTTGCTTCATATTAATTCTCAAACTAAGGAGGTATAATTTGTTTAATTGATTTAGATTAATATTTTTAATTAAGATTCGCCTTGTTCAAGAACTCAATGACAAAAAAACACAAGATGCCCTTTTGTCAATAAGACCTACTATTCAACAATTGATTGGTAGTTTAAAATTGAAAATTTTTATGTTGTTTTTAAAATATTTTATTCAAAGATTCAAAATCAAACACTAATTTGAAAATTTGCCAACAATGCGCCATTTTAAAAAAAAAGTTAGACGAAAAAGAAAATATCATTGCAAATAATCAAGTTCTAATCAATAGTTTAATTCAAAAGAATTTTGAGAAAAACCAGATGATAAATTTAGAGAATATTAATAATGAAAAAATCGAAACGTCACAACATTTTAATACTATTGAATTATTTGAAAATTCTTGGTTAAACAATGGCGAAAAACCATCTTTAGATAAACAAAAATTTAAAGAAGTTGCCAGTTTGAATCAATCAAAAAATCACGATGATACTTATTCTTTGCAAGGTAAACACTAAAAAAATAAGTTTAATAATTTATTTTTAAAATGAAAAGATTTATCAATGGATGACAGTTTTTTAAATGATCCGTCTTGTCAAAAAGAAAAAAAAAACGATTTTAATTGTCCTGAACGTAACAATTGTTCAAATAACCTTAATCATAAAAAAACTATACTCGATATTATGAATCAAGAAAAAATTAGTGAAATATTAACACAAGATGAAACAAATTCAAACTTGGTTTTAAAAAAAAAAATACCAATCGAATTATTGAATTTTTCGGATCTAATCAGAAGAAAGCCCAAATTGAAAGAAAAATCAAAAACTTCATCTATAAATCTAAGTACGGAATCTGTTAATTTAGATAAGTTTTCTTCAAAAAATGATGCATCGAAAACAAACTTCAAAATTAAAGTGCCTTCTTTAAATAATCAAATAGATTTAAATGAAAGTCAAAGTTTACCCGAAAGTTTCGCTTTATCTTTTTTAGCCAAGAAAAATTCTCGAATTGTTCGAGAAATTCACAATCAAACGGAAAATCTTTTTCTAAATAACTCTTTTGATTTTATTTAAATTTTGAACTTTTTTTTTATATAAAAAGCTTAAAATAAAATGAAGTTTTGATTTTTAAAATTTAACTATTGACTATTGATAATATGAATGCTAAACGGGATATAATTTTTAAAAAACTTATTTCTGATCAAAATTTTTCGACTTTTACAACTGACAAACAGCGTTTCAATTATCTTCTCGAAAATTATCTCGATTCAATTGATAGTGAGCTGGCCACCGTGAAACAAGAGGTTATCAAAAATAAACGAGCCAATAAAAAATCGAATCCTTTATCTATCAGATATGAAGCTTCTGCAGATAAGCTCGCAACATTGAAAAAAGAACATTTAAAAACGTGTGAATTTCTCTATAGTAAAGCAATTGAAAATCTTTCAATTTCAAATAAAATTTTTGACCAGTCGTTCACTCGACGTAAAATTAGACTTCATTCCAAACGAAGTTTTATTAGGTTTAAACAAGCTAGATTTCAAGAAACAATCCAAGACATTGATGTGGTTCTACGATTAAGAAACCATATCTCAGGCGAAAAAAAAGATATTGATTCAAAATATGAGCTTGAAACTATTGCGTTATGGTGCTTGAACAAGCTAAAAGTTATTGAAACTAATGTAATGTTTAGCCTCATTAAAATTTTAACTGATCAAGAAAATGAGACAGAAAAAAATGAAGTTATTTGTAAAATGAGTGAAATTTGTCAAAGTTGCTCAAATGTTTCAAATTTAATTGACAAAAAACTTCCCGAAGAATTCACTATCAATCAGGAAAACCATGATTTCATTCGTTATCAAATTGATCATCGCTGCTCAATAGAATTCAATGAAAGCAACGGTAGATATTTGACAGCTCAAAAACAAATAAAAAAAGAAGAAATTTTATTAGTAGAAAAGCCTTATTTAATTACAATCACTTGTTCATTTTTCAAAAAATATTGCAATTATTGCCTCAAAAGCTTAAGTTCAAATGATGGATATTCTTGCCATTATTGTAATGAAATCAAGTTTTGTTGCCTTGATTGTTTTGAAGAAGCTTATGTTCTTTTTCATCAATTCGAATGTGGAATTACAAAGTTGCTATCCGAGATTAGTTTAACATCGCTACATGTTTACAGAATTTTCAATAGTATTGGTATTGAAAAAGTATTAAAATATGATAGCGATTTTTGCCCTTCAAGCTACCGAATTGATGATTATCTTGATGATCAAAAAATCCGAACTAAAGGAAATATTGAGCTTTTAGAAGAAGGTCGCTTTAAAATGTACAGAATGTCGACAGCTTTGATTGAACATAGTGATTGTCATAGTGTTTCAATCAATGCTTATAATTCGATGAATGCATTAAATTTAGCAATGATTATAATAGTCAATCACAAAATTTGGAACCAGAAAGAAAAACCGACAAATGAAACAGTTCAAATGCTTTTTGATTTGTTTCAACTATGTTTGACTTATACAAGACGTCTCAATGTAAATGTATTTGGAAAATTTGATTATTCAACAAATGAAAAACAAATGGTGGCCAGTTGTCAATATTTGATAGCTTCTTTGATCAACCATAGTTGTAGTCCGAACGTTGATTGGCGTGTTCATGACGGACATATTATTCTATCTGCCAAAAAGTTAATATTTCAATTATCAAAACTCAAAATTTTAAATTAATTTTTTAGAGAAATTCAACCTGGAGAAGAGCTTACTATCACTTATGGACAAACAAAAGCAATGTCATTTATCGACCGTCAAGAAAATCTTCAAGAATATCATTTTCTCTGCAAATGTTCTCTTTGTAAAGAAGACGCGAAAAGATCTTTAGATGTTATAGGCTGTTTCCACTGCCATAATGGATCAATGGTTTGCCTCAGCAACAAAGCAAATTGTCTTGATTGTGGGTCCAAATTAGAATTATTAAAAGTTGATCAAATTTTAAAAGAACTGAAACAAAAAAACAAATTGTTAAAAGAATATGACAATTTTTTGAAAGATTTCTATTTTATAGACTATTGTTTTTATGATGAAAGTTCAAAAAAAAAGAAAATACGTCAAATTGTTAACAATTTATGGAATATGAAAAAGTTTCTAGTAAAGCATTCTTATAAAAAATCAATGATTTTAGAAGAAAATTTAGAAAAAATTGCAAAAATACTCTTGGCTTTCAACGAAATAGAAAAAGCTTATGAAATAACTCTGTTTTATAATGCCAAATTTCTTGACAAAGATATTTCAAAGTGGTGTCAGAAGGTAGAATCTGATTCAACTCAAATAGAGAAAATGGTAGAAAAAATGAATTTTTGGTCAGAGATTTGTGTTCGGAAATTTTGGAAAATGATCAAGGAGAATAAACCAATTGAAAATAAATTTATTTCACTAGCGATTGATATGATATTACGCTTTCTCAAAATTACCTGTATCTATTTAGAAAATGTTTTAACGAGAAAAAACCAAATAATCGATGAAAAGCTTTTGATAGATTTCGATTACAAAAAGGCAACAATGATTTACGAGCTGTGTGAAAAGAAAAAAACAACTCTGATAAAATTGGCCACTTTTAATAAAAAAAACAAAAACTGAAAGTTTGACTCATGTCGTAAACAAAACAAAAAATTAATTTTCACTATTAAACTCTAATTCGACCAATTCTTTAGAAACTGATGTTTTTGTTTTGATGAATTTTCTTTTGAAATTGTCAATTTTTTCAGTAGTCATTTCATCGCTTGAATCAAAATTAACCATTGAATCATTATCAACAGGTTCAATAATTGTAGTTAAATTATGAAAGTGGTTCGATTTTGATCTAGGAACTTCAAAATCTATGATATTATTTTCATCTTCGAACAATCCAACTAAGGTTTTAGAGAGCGAACATTTTGATGGTAAGGCAAAAGAATCATTAGTTGATGATGATTCATTAACAATTGTTTCGAAAAATTCATTTTCATGAGATGAATTCAGAATTCCTTTTTCATCAGAAAACTCATCATTGAGTTTTGTGTCATTGATACAATTTTTATCAGAATACTTTTCGAGAATATTTTTTTCTTCAATAAATATGGAATTTGAACGAGGTATTTCTGTTTCAACTTCTGGTTCATTTAACAGTAAAGTTTTGCGAACAAGTTTTTTTTTCGATTCAAGTGGAGAAGCTTGAAATATTTTTTGTTTTTTAACAGTTTTATAAATTTGTTTTATTTTATTTTTATTTTTCAATTCATTTTCCCAGGCTGTTTTAGCCCGAGACATTAAAATTTCTTTCGGTAAAAACGGCAGTTGATTACGAAGAACAATGAGATAAGAATGTATAAAGTCCCCGTAATTGTATTGACCTTCGTAAATGTGATTGTGTAATTCAAACTTGAATGGTATTTTAGTTGATCGAGACATTGTGAAATTGAGAATTTTGTCACTAAAATAACTTGTGCTTCAGGTAACAATGACTGATTAAAAATCGATTGATTGTAATTGTCTCCTCAAAAACACTGTTACGTTTTTTGTATGTATTTCTACTAGTGTCCTCTTTGGAGACTTTTCTGTACTTATATTTTGTTTGTGCTGTATGCACAGACTCTTTTCTTTTATATAAAAACCTCTGTTATTTTTTTCAAATAAAATTCATTATCCAACAACGTTGAAAATGTTTGTTGTAAAATATTTTACTGACAGAAGTTAAGTTTATGGAAAAATATGTACAAAATATGAAAGAGATGATGTGAAGTGCGGCTTATTTATACTCAAGAAATGAAGTTACAATAGACGGTCTATTTTAGCCCAAAACGTTATGCAAAATTTGACACTTACTGGCCAAACTTACAACAATGTTCATAATTCTTTTACTGTTTAATATAATATAAAATAAAATTTTTGGGTTTCAATTTGAAATCAATTTTTATGGCTATTTTCATTACGCAAAAGAATTATTGAACTTTATTTATAATGATCAATTGAATAAAAATTTCTCAAATAAAGTTCCATTAAATTTCATTGATCGTAAAAAAAAAAATGCAAATCTGGTATTAATTCAAGTCTGTATGATTGTCATGGAAATTTCTTGAAAGGAAAAATTGAAAAACATAAGGCAACAAACAATAAATTTCAAAATTTTCACGGTTTATTCTACTGTTTACAATTTTTAGATTGAAAACTTTTTTTGTAGTTTGTTAACTTAAAAAAATATTTAAAGTACAAAAAAGGCTACAAAATTTACATATTTCATTAAAAAAAATTTGATAACATAGATAAACTAATCATCTAGAAATGTAATTTGGCCTGGTCCACCTTTCTTTAAATAACGTCGATATCTCTTGTAACTTGGATTTTCGGCCAATTTCGCTCTTGTTTCTTCGTCTTTAGCTTTTTTCCACGGATCAAAATTTTCTTTGATCCACAATTCTTCACGCATGTATTCCTCGATTTCAAATTCATCTAGTTGTGCCCATTTTTCTTCGTTGAGACCCATATATTTGCGAATCAAATAGTGTTTTTCTTCAATTCCATAAGATTCTTTTTTCAAATCAAACTTATAAAACCATTTGAGATGCCAGTAGAAATAATTGACTGTTATGAGAAAAAACTTTAATTTTTGAATTATGTCAGATAAAAATTACCTATGTTAAAAGGAATTAAAAACAGCTGTATCCAAAGAATATCTTTGTAAGAAGGTTTAGAGTATGCCCCTCTAATGTCCATTTTGTCTTCAATTATTTTTCGAATCAAAGCTTCTTCTTCTTGTTTAAGTTCATCTTTAGTTTTATGTTTATTTCTTTGCTTCGACTTTAATTTGCCATTTGAAACACTTGTTGAGGTTGGCCAAATACCTTCATCGAGAGCAATATCTTTGGCACGCATTCGATATTTAGGAACTGTGATCAAATAATCAATTGCCTCATTATATCGAGAAAAATAAGCATAATATTGGTAAATAGATATCAATGAGATAAACACTACTATAACAATTCGAACATCAACTTTAGGAGCATAAACTCGTCGATAATAACGATAATAATGAGCATAATATTCTTCGGGGTTGTCTAACATGTAGTCATAATCTTTACGAGATTCATCATCTTTCAAAACTTCATAAGCTTGAGCTATTAAACGAAACCGATCTGTGGCCTCGACTTTGGCTTGTTCCCCTCGATGTAAATCTGGATGCCATTTTCTAGCCAAGGAACGATAGGCTTTGGAAATTTCTTCTCTTGTTGAATCTCGCGTTACACTAAGAACTATAAAAATATTAGATTTAGATTTTCCAAAACAAAATAACAAACCTTCATAACAATTTTCTTTGCCGCAATAAATTCCTTCTAAAAAAGCATGCACATGTTGAAGATCGATAAATAATGAGCACAAAAAAATTAATAAATAGAATTTCATAATTTTCACTAATTAACTCAAAAAATAAAAATAAATGGTTGATTAATATTGAAAAATTTTTCAAAAATAAAACATATCACAAATGAATTTTTTTATAAAACTTCTCTCGCTCCACGCACTTAAAGCAAAATCCACAATTCCAATTGAAAAGTTCTTGAAATTTTTTAAAAAACTCAGTGCCAAGTAACTGTCAAAAAACAGCGGATCAGTGATGCGTATCAGGAGCAAAAGATTACTCGAGATTTCGTCAACTGGCGCAGTTTTTCCAGTGTGGTTTTCAATCAAATAAAAGTATTTCCGGAAAGTCAAAAGAAAGAAAACCAATAGAAATATATCCTTAGAAAGTTTAATTAAATGAAAACATTTTGCAACATGCTTTAACAATACTGCCAACTGGATTTTTCATTGAATTGAAAAATCTTTTTCCTCTCGAGCGTCATCTAGTTTTAGGGTTGAATTTCAATTTTTTAGGAGACTTTTACCCAATTTTCACTCCATTTTATAGTTCGTAAAATTAAATTAAATTAGTTTGAAAATTTTTTTATTTGACAAATTTTAATCAGTTATTTCAGATAAGTTTCTTCAAATTTTATTTTGATGAATGTTCAACAAAACCTCAGTTATTTCAAAGATAACATATCCAATTATTAATAAATTTTAAATGAAAGGTTTAAAATACGGATCATATTTATATTTTTTATAAAATCAAATTACATAAGATATACATTAAAAAAAATTAGATGATTTGGAAAAAAATTAAAAGTGCAACATTTTTTATGTTACTTTCAACAGTGATTTTGTCTCTTCGATAAATCAAAATTTCCACTGATTATTTCGCTGAAAACTTAGAGCATACAATATAAAAAAAATTGACTACAAATTTTAAACAATAAAATTATTTATGAAATCTTTTTAAAATCAAAAATTCAAAAAAAAAAACAGAAACAAACTTTTTTTCTATCTGAAAAAACTTTGAAATCAATACGAGAAATAAAATTTTGAATATTTAGTTATTTTTGTCGAATTTTAAAAAATGATAAAGTTTTGATTAATTGTTAAATTTTAATGAAAAGAAAATCAATAAAATTGTAAATTTGAAAAATTTTACTTTTTGACTAAAACTTTTTTTATAATTTTGCTTCAAAATCCAGGTGGTGGGCGTTGTTGTAAAGAAGCTTTAAAAGCCATCATTCCTTGATTCATTGCAGAATTTGACGATATTTGAGATTGTGGTTGTTGTCCAAACATCTGATTCAACAAATAGTGATTTAAAATTGACCCATTTTGTTGATTAGCTATTATTTGTTGATTTCTTTGTTGATTTTGTTGTTGAAGAATTATTTGTTGAATTTTTTGTTGTTGAGCCCAAAATGGCATTTGCTGTGATATTGAATTAGATGAAGAGGGTTGTCTGAAATAATTTAAAATTGTTTAATTGCTGAATTAAAAAAAGAAAATAATACCTCAACAAAGATGCACCGTTACTACAATTGGTATTTAAAAGAGAATTCAATGCAGCCATATCGTTGGATTGTTGTGCTCCAAACTTAATGTTGACATTTGGCAACAACTGTCTCAGTGAATTTTGCCATTGCATTTTATTAGGAGATTGATTGACAATTGTCTCAACGTTGTTTTCAAAAAGCATGCTGCCATTGTTAGGAAACGAATTCCCTCCATTTATTGCAGCTCCAATGTTCCAATTGCTGTTAGATTGACAATTTAGAATCTTTTGATTATTATTCGATGACGACAAATCGAATGATTGCGTAAACTGTTCGATTGATTTCTGTTGAGACAACAAATGTGGATCCATTTGATTAATCATAACATTGTTAACATTTGTTTCGACAGAAGACATTTCATTTGTTGATCTTGTCGGTTGCTGAGAACTGCTGTTGAAATTGAGTAAACTGCTTCTAGAAATTTGTTGTCTATTTGAAAATGATAATGACCCAAAATCATCGGGTATTAATTGTTCATTGAATTTATCTGAATTCAAACTGAATGAAGCCAAACGATTGAAAAAACTCTGTTGTTCAGAAAATCCTGTTGTCGGTGAATTTGAAAAGCATTCGTCATTATTCAAATTATATGCGGCAGTCGATATATTGTTAGAGCTAGAACGAAGCAAATCTTCCAAAGCTCGATGAGAAAATGAAATTGGATCGAAATCGAGATCGTCATCATTCTCTGTTGCACACGTTTTAGTTGATTGATTTGATTGTTTTTGCAAAAGAAAATTGTTGAAAGATGAATCACTATTTTCGTTCATTAATATAGACCGTTGTTGGAAAGATTCATCCATATGTTGCAAATTTTCATTTTTCTTTGGATGTTGAATTTGTTGCTGTTGCTGAACATTATCAGGAGTCGATGAAGATGAACTAGAATCATCACAGGACAATGAAGATGTTCCGCTAGATGACGAAGCATAGGTGATTTGTGAAAAAATCATTGAGGACGTTTGATCAATTTGATTTGGCGTCGAGCTCAGACTTGAATTCCCACTGGATGAAGAATCTGAACGATCTGTTCTCGATTGATCAATAACATTTCGAAAATCATTTATTTTGATAGACGGTGTTTCACTATTAGAAAATGAATTAGAAGTCCATTGCCGACCATTATCATCGTCCTAATAAGATTTATCAAAATATTGGAAAAATAAAACACGCTTCAGTATTAATATTCTCAGCAAATAATTTAAAATTGTGTCAAAAATACATTGTGTGAATCAAAACAGATATAAAAAATATATTTCAAACTCAAACTTTTTATATTTTTAAATTTCAGAAAGCAAAATTTTCTACTCGACTATTTGAAAAAACGAAAACTTAATTAAACTTTGAAAATTTTCAATTCATTGAAAAAATTTGTTTAAAAATTGATATTTTCTCTTAAATAATCAATTGATGTCTGAAATTAGCTAGCTAAATAATTTTCTCATCTTAATCCAAATCCAATCTACCAATGTTTTTAAAGCAAAAACGCTTTTTGCAAATTGAAAAGCTTGATACTATCAAATGACTCAAATATTTTTTTTCAAAACACAAATCAGATAAAATCTTTTTATAATTTTCATTCAATTCATTACAAACCGTATTTGACTTTTCTGTAGATCTGGAATCATGATTGTTAAAGTTGTTTAGACTTCTGCTATTACAATGCTCAAAAGGTTGTTCATCATATTTGTTCAACTTTTTTCGATTGTTTGAACACTCATTGATAGTTTTTAATTTTGGAGAGCTTGACCTTTGTTGTTTAAGCTTTTGTTCTTTCTCTTTTGCGATCACATCCAAATAATGAGTTATTAAACGTTTTTCATATTCTGTGTGTTTCCCAGCTTGCATTTCTTCCTTGGTAAAAGAGGCTTCTTGGTCAGCCATTTCATGCAAATACATACCTTAAAAAAAAACATTAAAAAAAGCTTTTCGATTTTTATATCATACAATCTGGCTGCTTGGGACATGTTTGGCATCGAAGCCAATGCGTACAATATTTGGTAGTGCCCAAAGATGCTTTGACAGATGATAAGAGATTTCCATTGAAACTACTATTACTGTTTCGAAACGTTTTTTGATTTGATTGTTCATTCAATAACTTGATAGCTAATACAGCATCTTCTGGCCTAGTGTACGTGACATAAGCGGAATTCGAGTTGATAACCATTTTTAAAATTTTACCAAATTTACTAAACTCTTTCCTGTTTTGAGGAAAATTAATTTATATTATAGTTAAATAAGAAAAATAAATGCCTTAAGTCTTCTTGTGTAAGACGTTGCGAAAGACCTATTACAAATAACAAACTTTTTTGCACAACTCGAATAGTGGAGAGATTTTGTTTATCTAAATGGACAAAAAATTGCAATTCAGTTATAAAATTTTTAAGCATAATTAAAAGAATGACATACTATCTTTCAATTTTTGTTTATCCTTTTGTTTTTTCTTCATTTTCTTCAATTCTTCAACGCGCTCAATACTGATAGATGAAAAATGAATCGGCGAGTCGGGATATGGCTAAAAAGAATTATGATATAAAAAAATGTTATCAAAGTTATCAGAATATTCAACCTGTCTGCAAGCTGGGCAAAGTCCATTTTCATCATTCTTCAATCGATTCCAACAAAAACGACACACTTGATATCCACACGAACAAGGGTAAAAATCGAGATCATCTATATCCAGGTTTTCCATGCAAAGAGGGCACTTTATAAACAGAAAAATTTTTCGAAATTGTCACTGATTGTATTTGTCAAACCTCCACGGCTGCATCAGAGATATTTGTTGGTGATCCTTCATTTCCATTGACCAATGAGACATTATCAACATTTGCTGAAATTGGCAAAACTAATTCTGAATCAACTTTCATGTTTCAATTGTGACAATGCTTCAACTTGAAAAAAATGAAATTAAAATTTATAAGAATTTTTTGATGAACTAATTAAATAATTTTAAAATATTGATTTTAAAAAAAAATTTATACTCAGTAAGATAAAAAATTTTTTAAATAAATATTAATTATTTGGAAAATTTAAAAAACTGAATATAACAATAAGACTAGAAAAAATTGAAACGACTAGCATACAGAGAATTTTCTGACATTTTTTAACTTTAAAATTAGCCAAAAGGTTTTTTCAATTTCGAATGGATTTGAAAATAAAAGAGAAAAATTATGAACTTCATAGATTTATATCTATTTAAAAAAAAAGAAAAAAAGTAAACGAATAAAAATATTCGTTCCATGAGAGGTGAAAGAAGACGAAAAACAAAAGTTTACAAATATTCTATGAAAAATAAACTTGATTAACAACACGACATCAAATTGAATTTATTGAGTAATATTTAGTTTAAGAAAATTGATTAGATTTAATAACGTATTTGAAAAACAAATTAATAAAGAGATCATCTTTGATTTGGCGACATTTCTCCATTTACCTTGAAATGTTTAAATGTGAAATGGTTTTATTGAATATGTAGAAAAAAAATAATAATGAAAAACTCGGAATAATAAATTGAAAGGTCGTTGTGAAATTTTTTTATTAAATCAATTGTGCGTTTGTGAACGTTAGCGTTTTCAGGCATTTGCTTGAAAAAATAAAAGCCAAACATGGTAAAACAAATTATGACATTAGAACTATTAATACAGCATAAAAATAAAGTTATGATCTTTCTAAGAGAAACAATTGATTCAAAAAGAAATTGTTGACATTTCTGATTTTTTGTTGAAATTTCATTTTATAAATGAAAAAAGATTATGTAATAAAAAAAAAACACAATTCAACTCTGGGTTGTATTGACAATAAATTAGATTAATCTAGATTCTAGGCCAAACAATAATTCAACTATAAATTCAAATTATCGAATCGGATTCATTGAAAAATGTTTTAAGATAATGAAAAAAATCATATACAAAGTATTTACGATAAAAATAAATTATATTTTTGTTTTTTGAAAACCAAGATGAAAAAACTGAAAAAACATAAGAACAAATTTTAGATAAAAAAGGCTCAATTTACTTGTTTTTGTTCTATCAATCTATATATCTTTGTCTTATCATTCTTTTCAATTTGGCAGAAGAACGTGTCCAAAAAAAATCATTGTTCAACAGAAAGATTGAGCCAGAAAGACTTATTTTATTAATAAAAGCTTTACAAAATCTGAGTCAATGAAAAGCTATTTCGAAACATAGTGAAAAAATGCATTCTGAAATATAGATGCACACTATCAACTTGAAAACAGTTCAGTATCTTTTTTACGAGGACGCTTATAAAAATTCTTCAACTAATAAATGAACGACATGAAAATCAGAAATGAAAAAACAAGATTTTTTGAACATAAAACAAGGCCAACTTCACAATTAGAATAATAAAAATTGATTTCATTATCAACAATCAGAAAAATTTCAAAAGCATTGAAAATTTAGTCAATTAATATATACTATAAATACTGGCAAATTGACAATTGTATTACAACAATTTCATGAGATAAATACTTAAAAGAATATTTGGAGCCATGGTTTAAAAAAATAATATTTTGTATATTTTAGAATCAAATCGAACAATGTGGATCAATTTTCAAAGTTACCCAAAGATAATTGTTAAAACTTTTTACCGAAAAAATAAAAGCACGTGACGAAATTTGACCAACAAAAAAATGAATCTGAGAAACCAAAATTTTTTTACAATTATTAGAGATTGATGAGGGGACAATGTAGCTTTGTTTCGATGCACTAAAACACAAAATTATTATAGAATTTTATAAATTATCAAGAAAAATTTACCGAATAAGTCAAAAATCCGGTACACTTTGAGAATTAATTTGAACACTTTGAAAGTAAAACAAAAAAAAAACAAAAAACTCAAGAATTATTTCGTATTGTTTGGATTTTGGAAATTGATAATCGAGTGTCTTCGTTGCACTAATACGTTGTGAGCCAGAGATTGGAGAGCCTTCTTTATTTTGTTGATGTCGTTGTTGTTGATGATGCTTTTTTATTTAATATTTTTTGCTGTTATTTATGCCACTACCACTAATATAAACTTTTACGCGAGCAATTGTCACGTAACATCAAGTTCAGAATGACCAACATTTAAAAATTTTTTTCAATTCATTTTGGATAAATTTCATTTAAAAAAAAAAAAATTTAATTTTTCAAAAGATTTTTTTCAGTTAACTTAATATTTTATAATTTTCAAAAATTATTCCGAATAATACTCTTTTTTTTGAATTGAAAAAGAAAATTTCAATCAAAATATTGCTGGAACATACTCGAATTTTTTTTTTTTGTAGGCCATTTCACTGTGACAAAGTAGTGGCATAATAAAATGCAACTAAACACAAGAGCTGCCAATGCCACAAGAAACTGTCCATTAATGACGTAACCAAACTGAGAAATTTAAGATAAATTTTTCCTTATTTTTTTGATGAGTGTCAATTAAAACAAATTATTAAATTGTTTATTTCATTTATTTTAGAATTTGTTCTCATTTTTTTAAATAATAATAATCTAGTAATTAGATAGAAAATGCATTCAATTCGCGAAAAAAAATGATTTATTTAAATTTTGGCATTGATGAAAAATTTATCCAATTTTTTTTAAAGTTTGAGATTATTTCGAATCATCAAAAGCTTTTTTGGTATACCGTTGCAGTCGGTTAGTAGTTTGCGCATGCAAAAATCAATCAACCATTCTGAAGCAACATTGTACCAAAACCAAATACGTAAACGTTCCAATGGCTTAGCCACTATATAATGCCATTCAACTTGTTCTAAAGAAATTGCATCGATCATAGTTTGCACAACATGATTTATATCATCACGAGCCGTGTTCAATGATGTCTTCATTGTTTTTAAAAGACCGTCATAATAAGGTCTGCCATAGTCATCACGAATATCTTGATCGGTTTGGGTCCAGAGTGTTTCTAATTCCGAAATCAAACGCTGTTGGTCAACCAAGTTTGTTCTGAATGATAAAATTTAAACAAAAAAATTATCATGAAAAAATTAGTAATACTTGTATAAATGTGGCTCAATCGAAACAACTTCTATGTTCCATTTGGCTATTTCACGTCGTAGACCATCGTTAAAAACAATCACTGCCGCTTTAGACATACAATACCCCACAAAACAAGGCATTGTAAAACGACCCGCTAGGCTTGCAACGTTAATAACGCGCGCCGATCCTAAATTATTGTTTTTCAATAGCTTCAAAAATGTTTTTGTCACTCTGACAACACCTAATGTGTTTATTTTCCATTGTCTTTCCCAAGATTCAGTATTTCCAAACTCAATTTCGCCCAAGCACATCACTCCTGCATTATTAACTAAAGCCCAAAGACTTAAATTAGGGCTTTGAGATAACTTCAATTCGACTTCAAGGCGAGCTTTTCTTATTGATTCAGGATCAGTAACATCCAATTGAATAATAGATATACGATCTTTAAAATTGTTCAATTTTTGTGCCCCATCAGATGATAAAGATAGACAACATGCAAAAATGTTATATCCTTGTTGAACTAAAGATTTAGCAAGCAAAAATCCGAATCCTGAGTCACAACCTGATTTTTAAAAAAAATATACATAAAACCTAAATAATTTAACTCAAATTAAACAATCACCCGTAATGAGAACAGCTTTTCCTTTGGTCGGTACACGTTTTTTTGTGTTTGCCGATACCCATTCTTCATAAACATAATATGAGACATTCCAAGAAAAATATATCAAAAATAAATTAAATAAAGTATCTTGAATCCATTGAAACACTGGTTGCAATAAATTTATTTGGCACAAAGTCCAACTGGTCAATAAGAGACCAAGAAAAATGTAATGCCGTTTTGTTAAATTTAACATCGTCGTGGCATCATTTTTCGCGTATCTTCTATTTTTTTTATATTTATTTGTTAGGTATAAAAAAAAATAGTTGTCAAACGACTTTTATGAATTAAACATACGCTCGTTTTTTTAGTACAGAACAGTTTAATGAAATTAGGTTTTTCAAATATTCTCTCATTTGAATATATTCAATATTTAAATTGTTGGGTTATGGAGAAGTTTTGTTTGTTTTACTGGAATACATTTACGCTAAAATAGTTTAATTAATAAACATTTATTTTTAAAAAAAAATCAATCAATCTTATTACGTTGAACTGGTTGATTTTTCGACAAAACTTTACTGATTTTTGAAGAATCGAATTCAATCAAGTTTTCATTTTCAGGTTCTACATTATTTATTGTATCTGATTTTTCATTCATTACAACTGAAGAATTAGATGATGATTTCATTTCATTAAATTCTTCTCTATTTTTTTTGTTCTGCCTCAATTCCTCTGAAGGTTTTGTCAATTTTTCTACGGTGGTTTTGGTTTGGTGTCGTTTAAAAGCCATTTTGCACAAATTTACCGAGGGAGCTTCAAACAATACATATAACACGTATCCAAGAATTATTGATTGTTCAATGACTCCACCAATGCGAAAAATCTTTGAAAATACATATTCTAAATTAAATTTTAAAGTTTGAATACCAACCGTATCATAATGAGAAATTGTTTGCAATTGCTTTGATTGGTAAGCGTAAAACCAAACCACAAGAGATTGAGTCAAATAAATACAAAATGTCAATCGTGAAAATGGTTGAAAAATTTTAGCCGATAAAAACTGATTAACTAAGCATTGTCGTGATCCAACACTTGTAGCATATATGATCCAACTTATCGAACAAATCCATAAAAATCTTTTCAGCCCAGTATAACTCAAAGATAAAAAGTTAGCAGGTATTTCTTTCATATTGATGAATGGGTAGGTTGTGAAAGGAATTGTAAAAACTAAAAACATTGCTGTCCACCAGAATATAGCATAAACATTCTGAAAGTTATTTGTTTAAAAAAAATAAAATAAAATTTAATTAGAGAATAAGTTTTTTTAAATTTAAAAATTTTAAATGTAATGGAAACTTATTTACTAATCTAATACATAATTTATATTATACAATATACAAATACCTTAGAAAAAATTTTTCTTTTTTTAAATATCAATGCACCAATCAACATTCCGGCAAAGTAGGCTGCAAAATGATTGTAAGTGTTGAATTCAATCATATTAAATGAAACATTTAATTTTCTATATGAATAAAAAAAAAATTAAATTGAAAAAATATGTTGGAATAATTTACTCCATATCCGTCTCAAGAATGTGAACTAATGGAGCTTTGTAATACCAATGTATCACAGTGGGCATTACTGCAGCTACTACGAACGCTATTAAATTGACAAAAAATCCAAGTTGAAAATAGTAAACATAAAGCCAAATCAACCAATACGCAACTAAGTTTATTTGAAAATCCGCTGATAAAAACCAAGTATGTGATCCACACTGATCAACAAGCTTAAACCAGTTGGAAATATAAAGAAAATTAGCCCACCAAGATTTATAACATGGTTCATGACCATATCTGAGGTAATCCCAATGCATTATGGGGCCAGAACTTAAGCGAGGCCATAAAAATTGATAACAAAACATTCCAATCAAGGGAGGAGTGAATCTGTTCAAAAAATGAGAATTAAAAATAAGTTTTGTTTAAAAATCTTCAAATAAATATAATTGAATTTTTTAAAATCTTTAAACCTTAGCCAGCGAATTAGAATGTATTTCCAGTAGGACACGGATTCTCGAAATGACACACGATTTTGCAATGAAGTATATAGTGATATTAATCCGCTGAAATCAAAAAATAAATAAGCTTAAAATTAATTTTTAAAAAACCTGATAATGAAAAAAGTTTGTACGCAAAGTGAACCACTAATTACAAGCTGAGTAGGGAACTCGCGTACAATTTCAATGCGCTCAGCGAATCTTGAAGCAATCATTGGTTGATCATATAAACCAAGAGGAGCGAAATTCGTTGTATGACAAAGTATAACCCAGAATATCATTAAAACACGTAATCCATGAATTGATTTCAAATCAGTAGAGCTTTCGTTGATTGAAAACAATTGTTTTGTGTTTTGAATAACGTCAAAACTTGAAAAAAATTCGAGTAGTTTTATTTTTTCAAACTTGAATTTTTTATTGAAGAAGCCTATAAGTGTTCCAATAATAGCACAAAAAAATAAAATCACAATTATTGTGCTGTAAACAAAAAATATTCATTTAAACAAAAAAATGATAAATTTAGTTCTTACATTGAAATTATTTGCGCTCGATCCCATGGATGTGTATGTGCTCTCGATTGACATGCTTCAACAAATGTTTCTATCTCAAAATTATCATCAAGAGCTTTTTTAATTAATGACTGAATTTCCCAAGATTGGCATTGATATTTTGGAAAACAAATTCCGTTCACTAAACGAAAATAATATCTTATTCTTGTCGCACTAAATCTTTTCTTAACCCATTGAGAATGTTGATTTCCATAAGAGATAAAAGTTTCGTTTGGTTTAGGTATCGGAATTCTCATTGTCAACAAACAATACTGAGAAGAAATTTTTTCTTCTGGTACTTGGACATCTTTGTAATCAACGATTGACATGCACTGATCATAATCCCCGTAATCAGTTATTGTTCCGCTAAGAAATCCGGGACCAGGTATTAAACGCCCATTCGAATCGAGCACTAAAAAATTGAAAAAAAAAATTTGAAAAGACATTTTTTTTTAATGAAAATTAACTTACTTAGAGCTGACCATTCCCGTTCTGGATGAGCAAGCATTGTTCTTAAAGTTGTTCGACATTGTGCAGTCAAATTCAATTTCGGATCACTAACTAATTGATCAAAATATGGAACTAAAATGTTACGAGATAAATGCTGACTTATCGAGTATATTTGATTAAAATTTTTTGTCAGCTTCTTTTCGATCAAATCATTTGTTTCAATTTTTGAAATTAAAAGAATGAAAAAATATATAACTTTACTGAGAAAAAAAAACAAATTATAGTCCATAATTTAAATTTTTAAGTTTTTTTTACTTCTTCTGATCTCTTTGACTTTCTCTAGATCAAACAAAACAAATGAAAATAAAAAAAACCACAAAACAAATTGAACTAATTTTTAATATAAAAAAAATTGACCGTAATTTTTAAATTTAAACTAAACAAATATTTCTTAATTGCGGTTCAGATTTTTTTTAACATTTTAATTTAAAACTAAGTGAAAACACTTTGGCATTACTTAAAAAAAACAATTTTTCACATCAAAAACAAATTTTAACATATATATTACCTTGAATATGTGTATTTAAAAAAAAATGTTTTGAAGTTCGAATATCCTCTCTTGATATCACATCTCGAATAATAGACTTAAATAGTTTTTCCAAGTCTATCATTCAACAAGATGTGTTACAAGTGAAGAAGACATAAACGAATTTTTTTTCAGAAAAGCATAGTTTTTTTTCTAAATACAAAAATTGAAAAACTTATTATATTTAAGCAAATTGGTTGGTGAACGATTTAAAAATTTATTTTTTAGGTAGTTTATATCAAACAAAAAAAAAGTCTCAAGAAAAATTCTCGGAAATCGTAATATGCTTTTTGTTAAAAAATAAGTTATCTTCTATTGGGTTAACAGTTTATCAGTCTATAGTATAGTTTAGTATAGGCTCTAAACTAACTTCAAGTATCATTCGCTAAACCATGATTGCACTCGCACCTGAAAATTCTAGGGAAAACTTTTATTATCATTAAACACTCTTGATCAAACATAACTTAGAGCTGGTATCATGGAGCTTGCTTGTGTCATGATTGACAAATTATATCTGAAAAATAATATTTAGAAATAAAATTAAGAGAATAATAAAGAAAATATATTGAGAATTATTAATTGAAAAATCTTATTTTTTTATGACACTATAAAAACATTCGTTTTTTAACTTTCCATCGGGCGCGCCTGATCTCTCAGGCTCACTTCATTTTCAAATGTGTATATCTTGGCCGTTTTTTGACCAACAAACTTGAAATTTTTTGTATTCTTTAAAAATTTTATTTTGAATTTATTAAAAAAAATGACTTTTCTAAATTTATTTTTAAAAACTATCTGTGAAGTCGCTGCGCTCGATTATGCTATAAATTGATTTAGATTATATATCAATTTGAATATCAATCATTATATCAAACTGTTTGGATTTTTTAAAGAAAAAATATGGTTCAAACAAAAACTTGTGAAAATTTGAGATAAAAACGACATGTTGTTTGTGGATAGCTTACGCAGCGGTTTTACTATTTGTTATTTCAGTGTTTCTCAAATTTTTTGTTAAACAAATCTAAAAAACTCTAAAAAAAAATTGTATTCAATGTATTTGATTTAAATTTCAATAAAAAAATTATTTAAAAAAAATTTGAAGTTTTTAGTTGCTATTTAATTTTTTCGTTGAATAAAAAAAATAAAAAAATGTTGATTCACGGTTAAGAACCGCTGATATAGACAATTGTGTCAAAAATAGTAAACTTCTCACTATTTTTGAAATTATAAAAAGCATATTTTTCATTGAAATTTTTCAATAAAACTTTGAAAACTATTAGTTAAAACTGTTTGAAATGATCTAAAAAAAAATTTTCTCAAAACTTATTTGCATTTAAAAATAATGAATTTTTCAAGTAAACAATAATCCCCATAGAGTTTGCTGGGCGAAATTTTTAGACATCTAAAAAAATAATTATTTTTTATCAAATTCACTTTTTCTTTTTTTTCAAACATAATAAATTAGCAAATTTAAAAATTTTATCTTTAAAACTTGCATTTTGATTGTTTAAAAAAGTATAAATTTGATTTTTGAAATTGCTTGTTTTAAATGACCGAAACTGCCATTTTTTTTAAGAAATAAAATTAAAACTTAATGCAATCGTGAAGAGAAATGTTGAAAATATAATATTCAATCATAAAATATTCAAAAATATCAATCAATTAAAAGAAAATTCAATTTATTTGAAAGCGATCTTTCAGATCATGCGCGAGCGCGATCGTATTACAAAAGGTGACGCGCCCGACGGAAAGTCAAAAGTTTCTTTTCGAGTGCTGGACACTTTATTGCAATGCCATTTGATCGTAGAATTGTTTTTTGCAAATTGAAAACAAAACTTTTTGCGGCATGCACTAATTGATTTGCAATTGAGTTCTTGCATCGTTATGTGTTTTATTTATTAATTTTGAAAATTGTGAAATTGTGAAAAGTAGAGTCAAGTGTAAGTTTGAAATTAAAGGAAGTGACCCGATATCGATATCTAATTTTTCAGTTTTCTTCAACAATTCATATAAAATTACAAATATCAATCATAAAGAATTAAAAATATCAATCATAAAGAATTAAAAATATCAATTAATTAAAAGAAAATTCATTTTATTTGAAAGCGATCTCTCAGATTTCTAGCGCCTGATTGTGTTATAAAAAGTGGCGCACCTGAAAAAAGGTTAAGAATACCTTCGCCGTTTAGGTACTGAATTGAAGAGTGCCTGTGATTGCTGGTGTTCTGACAGAATCAAGAAAGACTCGAGCATCGGACAACCATCCGTCGTACGTCGGTGCACTGAATTGTTGGGATTTCAACATTTTGTTGTAAATCAATCGCTCATCTATCGTACTTATACCATTTAACCTCTCTAGTCTGAAATGATTCCTTTTAAATGAAGCATAAGATTAGCCATAGGTAAAATTTTAGTTAAGATGGCGAAACTACCAAAAAAATTTAAATCAAAACTTCAAAAACACTGATATCTAGTATTTTTTTTTAATGAACTTTTCTCAAAAGCGCCTTTTCTATTCAAGATATTAAATTAAAATTTAGAACTATTACGGCCATCTATTGTATTTTTGGTATAAACTTGACACAAATAAGCTCAGGAACTCTTCCTGAATTATTTAATTTTAAAAAACTATTGAAGTAAGGTAATCGCGGGTTGAAAATGAAT
Organism: Octodonta nipae; assembly: GCA_034190945.1. NCBI lineage: Eukaryota > Metazoa > Arthropoda > Insecta > Coleoptera > Chrysomelidae > Octodonta > Octodonta nipae. Next base: position 187,969 of record JAVLUE010000256.1, on the reverse strand, counting down.
TTTGGGCAACTTTGGAAATTTTGAACCTTTGAATATCTAACTGAAAACCTTGATGCTTCATGCTGACCATAAAGAAGAATCCAAAAGTTGATTGGACTTTACTTTCACCTTTACCACCAAGATCAGTATTTTTAGTCGAGTAAATACATGGTTGTTACATGAATTACCTTAATTATTAATGGCAATAATAAAATTTTAAAAAATCGAATATTATTTTCTCGAATAAAGAAATTGAATTTTTTTTTAACAAATCACTAAGCACTAATATAAAGTTTAAGTTTAAACTGCTATTTTATTTGTACTCTTAATCGTTGAACAATTATGTTTTTTGATGAATATATTTTTTTATTCAATCATATGGCTGATAAACCAATACAGAATGAAATTGATAGTAAACCTGAAGAAGAGAAAAAAGAGCAAGAAAATATTCAAACTCCTAAAGAACTTATATTGATGGGATACATTTATATAAAAACGATAGGTGAAGGTACATTTGGAAAAGTGTTTTTGGCCATTGAGCAACAAACAAAACAAAAGGTGGCAATCAAACAAGTTGATCGACGCACTCCAGAAAACAAAATATGGAATGAATCAGGCTCGTTGGATCAAGAATTGAAAATAATGTGCGCTATAAAACATGAAAATCTCGTAAACGCTTTGGATGCAATCAAGTTTCGTTCTAAAGCTTTTATCATAATGCCATTTATAGAGGGCGGTACTATTAGAGGAGCTCTGTATCGGCAGGGTGGGCCCTTTGAAAATCGTCAAGCTCGGCAATGGTGTTTTGAAATGACTAAAGGAATAGAATATCTGCATTATAATGAAATTGTGCATCGAGATTTGAAACCAGAAAACTTATTACTCGATAATAATAAAATAAAGATTACCGATTTTGGTTTGGCCCGTATATTGATTGATAAAATTAAAAAAGAATCAAATTTTTCTGAAATACTCTGTTATTCACAATGTGGAACAGCCGAATATTCAGCTCCAGAGATAAACTTACTAAGAATAAAGGCTATGGAAAATGAAACAATCAATATTGAAAATAGAATAGGTTATGATGGAAAAGCGACGGATATATATTCAATGGGAGCGTGTATTTTTGAAGTTTTAAACTTTTTTAAAGCATTTTTACATCCTACAGAATATTTTCTAGATTGCAATGCTCAAGTTAAGTCAATCTATTCACGTCAAATCAAAAAAAATTTTCTTATTAATTCAAGTGTTCAGTTCAAAAAAAAAAGTTTCAATCTATTGAATCAATTACTTGAACCAAATCCTAAATTGAGACCAACAGCGACAAAAGTATTTAATTAAATTGCTATTATTTTAAATTAATCGAAAATTTTCAGATCATTTCAAATGAATGGTTGAAAAAATCATTTGCTAAACATCAGGAAAGGAAACTGAAATGGCTTGAACAGTCTTCAAAACAAAAGAAAAATAAATCAATAAAAACGTTTACCGAGAAGGTTCATAACAAAATTAAAATAGAAAAAACACAAAAACAAACTTCAACTAACTTGACTGAATTATCGGAAAAAAAAATTAATTCAGTTAAATTTGAAAAAAGAAACAAAATACGTTCAATAATAAAAAAATCAATGGAAGTTGAAGTGACAAACTGTGTTTCTCTGGTAGAATAATAAACTCAATTATATTGGAAAATAATAGTTGTAAAAAACGTCATATTCAAATAAAACGGGTTTTATTTAAATAAATAATTATTTTAAACAAATAATAAAATAATTCAAAAATCAACTAGTTTAAATTTTAAATATAATTTCAAATTTTAAGAAAATTACAAGAACCGTTTTAAACGACCGGTTCATTGATTTTAATCCAGACAATACATTCTTGAAGAATTCGTTGGCTTTGCTCATTTTTTTGTAATTAAATATCTACGACAATCATAAAAAAAAAATTTTGAATTATCGAAACAAAAATCGCAGAAATGCAAAACTTTTTGTGACAAACATAGAAGGACCGTATGATATATTTATCAAAAAAAACATAGCGGTACCAAATATGCATGTTAAAAAGCTTTGTAATAAATGTTTTTTTTCTCAAAAATCAGCTTTATTGTTACTATTTCAGTTATTATCGATGGTCAATAAATGGAAAAACATTTTTTACACAAAACAAACTAGATTGATACAAATCAATTCAATTCTAGTAAGGGCTGTGTAAAAACATTAATCAAATAATGAAAAATGAAAAAACTGTTTTGCTTGTTAATTTTAAAAACATAAAAAACTTTAAAAAAAAACAAATTTAATTTTTTTTTCTATACTGACTTGATAAAGCATATTTATAGTTTTTTTGTTGCTTTATCTCTTTTTTTATTATTATTATAGCTGTATAAGTGTTGTTAATAATGTGACATTTTAGTTGACAAAGATAAACTATAGCATCCCAAATATTGTGTTACTCAACCACAATAAAAATAACTGAAAATTGACTTATTTTTGTCAATATTAACATTGGAGATTGGGTAACTTTTTGTATATTGTCTTAAAGCAGTCAAGATGACTGCATAACGTATAAGTAAAAAAATTCGTTTAAAATTATATATTTCTTATATTATTTACAGTCATATAGTCAAGTTCTTAGTAAAAAATAAAAAACTTCACTTTGAAAAAAATTTAAAACAAGTCAAAATGACTGTCTCTGTAAATCTAGTGTTAAATTTTTTTTTTTCGAATTTGAGTTTTTTTTAAGAAGTTAAATTTTTCATAATAAATAAGTTGCAATTGATTTAAAAATAAATTTTCCATTTTATTTTTTTGTTTGTTTTATTATTGAATATTTATTTTTTTTATAGAAAACTTGAGTATGGGAGTTTACCTATCTGTTGTCCATAACCAAAATTTATACGAAAAAAAAATTATCAGATTTTTATCAATGTTTTGGATTGCAACTAACTAAAATGAGTTAATCAATTAACTGTTTTGACTAAAAAATCCAAATAATTTCCGATTAGCCTTAAAACTCAAGTTTAAAAAAATGAATTATACTTGGAAATAATTTAAAAATAAGTTCAACTCAAAATCTAGAAAAAAACATTTTTAACCAACTAAAAAATTGATTACATTTTTTTATTAATAGCCTTGATGATGAACTGATTTAATTTAATTGTTTAAAAGTTATTAATTTTTTTGATAATTTTTTTCTACTACCAAAATATATTAATATTTAGCAAAAAATTGCTCAAACTTTGGAAATATTAAAATTTTGTCAATTTAAGGCAAAACTTTCAGTTGCACAAATAAAACCTTATCATGACGTATGTTAAACCATTATTACAAAAATATAAGTTTTTATTTATTGGATTCTCAAAATTACCAATCGCTATAAACAATTATATAAATAGTATATTTATTAATTTTCTAATTAATTTATTGATTTTTTTTTAAATAGAATAAACTTCTTTGGAAAAATGATTCATAAAATAAAATTTTTTTTCAAATAGAACTTGTTAATCATAAAAATAAATGATCCATAATTTTATTTCCAATAAAAACTAATTCTTAATTTATGTTGAATCAAATTTGTGAGCTCAATGGAATTTAGCAAATAATTATATTCAAACAGAAAATTCATTTTTATTTAAAAATTTTAATCAAGAGTGAAATTCGTTAAACTATGTAACACAACATTAATTTTTGAAAAAAGAATTTATCGCTAAAAAAATTTCAAAAAAAGTGGGTCAGTTTGATGAAATATTTCTTGCATGGAATCAGTTAAAGTAAATTAAAATAAAAAGTTTTTGTAATAATTTTTAAAATCTCATCTTTTTTTTAACTTTGCAAACCAGCCTCGACAAAAGATATTGTTTTTGAAATTATTGTTTTCTGATCAGCTATATCTGATAAGCTAGTTTGAGTTTTGAGGAGATTGTTGAAATAATGCTTAAAAAGTTATGTTTTTAAGTTCTCGAATTTTCTAAACTGTCTATTTAAATAGAAAAAACTTTATTTTTTCGGTCATTTTAGAATTTAACATGAATTCAAAATAATTTTTATTAAAACAAAGAGATTTTAACAGTTGAGGCGCTGCGTATAAGAACGGCGAACTTTAAAAAAAGTATCGAAAAAAACGCCTAGTATCATCTATTCAGCATCGCATCATTCTGTGGAATAAATTGTAACAAAAGCAATTCTTAAAGATAAACTCAACATGAGAACTATGTTGGTTGTTTGCTGACTGGTCTAGATTCTGATAAAAATTAAAATAAAAAATTGATTGAGTTTGCCGTTTTTAATCGCAACGCATCAATTTAACAATAAAGATGAAACGCATCAAATAAAATATTGATTTTTGTTGTGTTCTGTAGTTATTATAAATTTATATTAAAAGTCAAATGGATTTCTTTATCAAATGTGTCTGTTCTTAAATTTTTAAGTAGCTGCAACAAACAGCAAGGTTTTTCTTGATATTTTTGAGAATAAGAAAGATCTTTTTATTAAATTACGTGATAAAAACAGGTAAACACCATTAGGCAATGCCTGTTTACATTTAATTTTATAAACTAAAAGATAAATATAAAAACTCATCTAGGCATTCAATTACGTCCAAATGCAACTGAAGCTAGGTTTTCCATCTTTCTGTGTCTTATCCGAAAAATCAAAAATCAAAGAAAATGCCGAGATTAGTATTGAGGTTATAGTTTTGTTCTGAAATTATTGTCTTTTGGCCAAACAAAGTCTTGAGATATTTTCAACAATTTGAAAATTTGACACATTTTTATTTTTTTTATGCGTTCTAAAATACAATTGTAAAGTTTCTCAAAGCAATAAATAAAATATTTTAAAAATTCTTTCTGTAAAATTGCAAAACTTTTCAATTTTCAGATGAGCATTTCATTTTTCTAGTGTCAATATAAGAACTCAATCAATAAATAACTTAAAATTTTGATTGACAAAATGATAAGAATGCTGTTAAAAATTTTTATAATTTTTAGCCAATTTACTCAGTATTCCATATAAAGACAGTATAATCGTCAAAAACGATAAAAAACTTAAAGCATAAAAAAGTAATGCGTAGTTTTTTTGAGCAAACAATAAAATTTATTGATTCTTAGAAAACAAAAAACTTTTTTTTTTTTGTGTAAAAATGATTCCTTGTTGAAACAAAAATTAAAACGTCAACAATTAATCCGGTTTTTTTTGTAATGTAGTCTTATAAACTGATCTTAAAAAAATTATTCTTCACAAAAATCACAAAAACTGACAATTCAAAAGAATTTGTGATTAATCGAAAAATTCCTAGTTTTGCATTGTTTTTTAGGGCAATTTTAAAACTTGAACTAGATGCTTTTTTTTAGTTTATTGCAAACTATCAAGATAAAATTGTAAAGATTTTTTTTATTTAAAAGAAAATAAAAAATGTTAAAGTTACAAGATTTTTGAAGTTTAAGACCCTAAAAACTAAAAAATAAATTTTCACAAGATTTTGGATAATATTACATAGCTAATCAAACCTTGGACTTTCAGAAATTATTTGCTGCGCTCTTAACATTTAAATTCATTGATGAAAAATTTGCTAGTTGTATATAATTCCTAAAGCAAAGAGAATATTCTATTCTAGAGGGTTTCAATTAATTCTGAGCTCAAGGTTTTACTAACTATGTATTATCCAAAATCTTGTAAAAATTAATTTTCTAATAGAGAATTAGAGCCTCAAAAACCTTGTATTTTTATTTTATTTTGCAGTTTTTAGTCTTTGTATATGGTGATGTCTCACTCAAATTAAATTGTTATAAACTTATGCTAGTTTCGTAAAGATGAATTCAGACGATATTTTGAAACTTAACCTGATCTAAAATTTAAAAATATCTGAAAAACCACTAAAAACCCTCAGTAAAACGATAATTTTTTGTAAACGCTATCTAGCGAAATTTAAAAAAAGATTTGCATTTGTACGCAAATAGTTTAAAATTGAGATAATATTGGAACTAGTGCAGTTTTAAAACGAATAAAAGATTGTGATTGTCATCGAACCTGAAAGTTTCAGCTCTCTATAACATCTTAAATTTAACTTCCAAGATTTGATCATGTCACACAGACAACTAGAGAAGTTAATAAAAACCTGTTGGTTAAAGTTCATAACTAGTCAATGTTAAATTAGTTAAAGTAGTTTTGACGTGTTTTTCTAAGTATAAAATCTCACATGAAAACACAATATGAAGCAGTAGCAGAAAATCAACACCAGACAAAAACTGGCTTTTGTACATATTTGTAAATTGTTCTTTCATTAAATAAAACTTCTAAAATCCAAAAGGTTATGGGTTCATCACGAGAGGTTCGCTGTCCTCAACTGACCGACACCAACTATGATCGTTGGAAAATTGATGTAACAGACGTTTTAAAATCTAATGGTCTTTGGAACTATGTTACGAGCGAGTCAACGCGGGACGAATTGGAGATGTATAAGGCTAAAAGCATCTTGTGCCAAAGCCTTGACGATAAACATCATTTGGCAACCTCCCATTGCAGAACAGCTAAAGAAGTTTGGGACAAAATAGTGTCCATGAAAGAACAATCGTCATCGTCGAACATTTATCTTCTTTGCTTGGAGTTCCAAAACCTGAAATTTGAAGACAGTGTCATGAGTTTTATGTCGAAACTCCGATCAATTGTACGCCGGTTGAAAGCAGTCAAAATTTCAAAGGTTGATGCTGAGGTCATCGCCAAAGTGATGTATGAACTGCCGGATGAAATATTTGGTTCGTTTAAAGAATCGTATCGACTGAATTGCCGTCGACAATCCTTTACTCTCGATGATATCGAAACAAGTCTTCTTGACGTGGAAGCTTCACGAAAATCGAATTCAGTATTGGCATCTGAGTCTAGCGAAAACGTCGCTTTGACTGTGGCAAAGTCAAAAGTCATACGACCGAAACAACGAGAAATGCGCACCTGTTTCTACTGTCAAAAGAAAGGTCACTTGATAAAAGACTGCAGAAAGAAAATGCAAGATTCTAAAAATCTTAGCGTGTCAGCCAAAAGCACCAACGTTTCTCTAGTTCTTGGGAACTCTAGCTCTAATCTTTGGTGTGGTGACAGTGGTTCTTCCTTTCATGCAACTTCAGACAAACCGTGTTTTGCTTCGTTTGAATCGTCGGAATCAACGGTAACGCAAGCTGATGGAAATTCTTTGACAATTCTCGGATTTGGAACAATCAATTGCCAGTTCTTCAATGGCAAAAGTTGGATTGATTCGAAACTCCATAAAGTTGCTTATATTCCTGATGTCAAGATAAATTTGTTTTCTTTGTCTCGAATCACTGAGGATCCAAATGTGAAAGTTTCAATAAATGGTTCGAAACTTGTCATCGTGAAAAACAAAGTTCCAGTCTTGATTGGTGAAAGATCAGATGAATTCACCAACATCTACACAATGAAAATCCGACTTCGAAACTGTAAAAGTGAAAATCAAATATTGAATCTGTCACACGAAAGCATGAAGCTTTGGCATGAACGGTTTCTTCATTTGAATTGCCAAATGATTTCCCGAATGAGTCTGACCAATGCTGTTGATGGTTTACCGAAATCTTTGAAAGTTGATTCTAGTTTTATGTGCCAACCTTGTGCTCAAGGCAAACTAACTGAAGTTTCCCACAAGTCGTCACAAATCAAGATAATTTATAAACCTGGTCAGAAGATTCATTCAGATATTTGTGGTTGGCTTCATCCTTCAATAAGAAATCATCGCTATTTCGTCGTCTTCAAAGACGAGGCTTCTTCTTATCGTAAAGTGTATTTTCTAAAACAAAAATCTGATGTGATTTATTCGTTTCGACGTCTTCTAAATGAAATCGAGTGCGAAACTGGAAATAAACTAATGGTTCTTAGATCAGATAATGGAACAGAATATCGATCTAATGTGTTCCAAAATGAACTCAAAGAACGTGGTATTCGTCATGAGACATCAGTCGAATACACACCGTCTCAAAATGGCAAAGCTGAACGCGAAATTCGAACTCTTGTAGAGCATGCACGAGTAGTTCTGTTATCTTCGGACTTGCCAAAATATCTTTGGGATGATGCTGTCAGTACTTGTTCTTATGTTTTGAATCGAACTCTTAACAACAAGATGGAGAAAACGCCATACGAACTTTGGTTTAATCGTAAACCAGATATTTCTAATATTCGTATCTTCGGCTCAAGTGGTGAAAAACTTGTGAAAAGTGGTCGTTCGAAATTGGATTCGAAAACTAAAACAGTGCGTTTGATTGGCTACAACGAGTATTCCAATTCGATCTATCATGTTTACGATCCTGTCAAAAAGTGCGTAGAATCCGCAGATTCGATAGTGTTCAGTGAAAGAATCTCAAATAAATGGTTGTCAATTTCGGTTCCAGATGAACCAGCCGTGTCTGATAATCCTGATGAAAAATCAGATGATATTGCAGAATCGCAAACAAACGTTCAATTAACATCTGGGCGTGGACGACCGTCAGGTTCTAAAAACAAAGTTTTTGAAGCAAACCAAGATCGTTTGGATTCACTCAGACCAAGAAATGTTTTGTTTTCACTCTTGTCTGGTAACGAGCCTACATCGTTTCAGGAAGCAATTGAAAGCCAAGATCGTGATCATTGGTGTGATGCTATGAAACGAGAAATGAATGCTATTCATAAAAATGAAACTTGGACATTGACTGATCCACCTGACAAGGTCAAATTTGAGTGGCTTGACATTGCCTAGTTCTGATGGAGGAGATGTTGGTTAAAGTTCATAACTAGTCAATGTTAAATTAGTTAAAGTAGTTTTGACGTGTTTTTCTAAGTATAAAATCTCACATGAAAACACAATATGAAGCAGTAGCAGAAAATCAACACCAGACAAAAACTGGCTTTTGTACATATTTGTTAATTGTTCTTTCATTAAATAAAACTTCTAAAATCCAAAAAACCTTGTAATAATAATAATAATAAATATAAAGCCAAAAAACTTTGAATAAAATTACAAAACTGATAAAACAAAAAATAAGATTAAAATTAAAAATATAGCTAAAATTGCTCATGGTCCCAGCTGTCCGTGAACCGTAAAAAAGACGCTAATATTTATTTAAAATTATATTGAGTTAAATCACCGAAAGATGGCAGTATATATTTTTATTTTTGTAAACAAACAAAAAAGTGTCAATAATAATAAAGACTTTATTGAAGTTTTTAAATTTTTTTCTTTAAAAAACTATTTCTTCGAAAAAATGGAAAAAAATTTGTTCAATTTAAAATTTTCTGCTAAAGAGTTAGAGCGTCATTCTAAACGATGTGAAAAACAGGAGAAACAAGAAAAGTTAAAATGTAAAAAAGCTATTCAACAAAATAATTTGGATGTAGCCCGAATTCATGCCGAAAACGCCATCCGACACAAAAATGAATCTTTGAATTATTTGCGTATGTCCGCTCGAGTTGATGCTGTAGCCTCAAGAGTCCAAACAGCTTTAACGACAAAAAAAATCACACAATCAATTGGAGCAGTCACTAAATCGATGGATCAAGCTATGCGTTCAATGAATTTAGAAAAAATTTCACAGATCATGGATAAATTTGAAAAACAATTTGAAGATCTTGATGTGCAAACATCCACTATGGAACAGACAATCAGCAATTCTATGGGCCAAACAAATAGTGAGGCTCAAGTGGATGGATTAATGCAGCAGATCGCAGATCAAGCCGGCTTAGAATTGAATTTAGAGTTGCCTAATGCTGCCAATTCGACTTTGGTTAGTCAAAAAGAATCAAACCAAGCTGAACAAGATGAATTGTCAAAACGCTTGGCCGCTCTACGTTCAATGTAAATTTTGTAGAATAAGATGCTTTTACTCAATTTCTTTCAATTTGATCAATTCAAAATTTATTTATTTTCAAATAAACTATTTTTGTTGATATTTTAATTTAGAAAACTTGAAGTTTTTTATAGTCATATTTCAAATTTTTTGTATATTCTTTGAATTTCGCCTCTGGATAGCTAGATTTATAGCTAAGATTAAAGCTAGTTTATTTTTTTGAAACTTATGCAAAAAGCTGATTATAGTTCAGTGATTAATTTTAAAATCAATCAAGTTCTTGTATTTTTGTTGTTGTTCTCTCAATTTTATGGCGTAATCAAAATACTCATTTACCAATTTCTGTGCACAACATTGCAAAACTGGTTTGATAAAAGGACATTTTTTCTTTGTAAACAATTGACATCCAAAATTTTGAGCTGGTTGTTTTTCAAATATATTTTCTTTTTTGGTGAAATTAGCTGAAAAATTTATTGTTTCAGATTCTGCATTTTCATTAAAAGTTGTTTGATATTCTTTTTCATTACTGTTAATTAAGCAGCAAAGTCTAGCTTTGAGCAAATTTTCAGTATTCCAGTCTAGACACAATGTTACATTGCATGAATTGATGCTCAATCGACTAAGTTTATTGATTGAGATGACGGAAGAACTTGAATCATTATCATTCTTAAAACTTAAAGAGCTTGAAGGTGTAGTTGAATCTAAATTATTTGCTACAAATTCTTTAAAACTAGATTTTGTTTGATTGGTGTTTGATGTGAAAAATAATGAATTCAGATTATTTTGAGAAAGATGATTTTGTTCATAAAAAATATTTATGTAATTATTGTAAAAATTTCGTAGTATTTCTCCCATTTGAGAATAAATTTCTTGAGTTGACTCAATAGCAGGTTTCATTTCAGATGAAATATTTAATGCTTCCGATGTTGTTGTTACAGTTTTGTTTGAAGTTTCAATAATTGTTTTATTTAATTTTTCTTCAAATAATTTACAACTTTCTTTACAAGGACTATCCGTATAAGCCGCTAATAGAGCAGCACGTAAAAATGGATCTGTTGTGTATAAAAAACTCAAAGAAAATGGAATGTAATAGGCCAACAAACCACATCTAATAAAAAAAAACTAGTCTCGAATAAAGAAAAAATTTTCATCAAACTACTTGTCATAAATAAATATATCTCCCACAGTTCCTGGTAAAAGAGTTGGAACTTGTGATGTTTCATGTTCTTGATAAACCTCGAAAGAAACTTTTTGACGAGATCGAAGCACCCAGTCTAAGTTGAAAGATTTTCGACTATTAATTAAAATAAATCTTATTTCTCGAAAATTGCTTTGTTTTTGTTGTAAATATATTTTCTCCAAGTTTTCTAGCCAGTTGGAATTAAAAGAACCATCATTACTGATATTGATCAATGCCACCATGGTAACGTTTTTTTTATTGTATTTATATAGCGATTCAAAATTTGAAAAAAATGATTTTTTTGTTTCATTCAAAACTAAAGACAAGTTTGATGAGATATTTAAAAACTCCCAACGAGGTGATGGTTGGCAAAATGCTGGTTTTATATCCATTAAACATTGAATTTTACAATGTAAGAAAAAAAACAACCACAATTTTAATATTGTTTGATGATAATTGAACATTTTTAAAGAAATATTTAAATTTTCATATAAACCAATTATTAAATATGATCTGAAACGTGAATACATTCCATAATGCTTCAAAAATTAAACTAAAAGTTTTGAAAAGCTTGATAAATATTTTCAGATTGATTTGCGATTTTTGATATCTTACTATTAAGTTTTTTTCAATGATAACTTGAAAAACAAAAAAATCTATTCAAAAATAATCAGTAAAGTTAATAAGAAAAACCATGATTATAACTACTATAAACCAAGATTTTGATTATTTTTTGATTTTCAATGATAGCATTAGAAAAACTTTTAATATTGATGAGGGCATTTTTTTATTCAAATATTATTTTGAAAATTTCTTCAATATTTTCTTCTTTAATAATACTTGTTGCGAACCAGGACATCGAATCAATGAGTTTTCATTAACAAAAATTCACATTGAATTTTATTAATTCAATTATCAAAAATAGATAGGTCATCAATTAATATAAAATTTATCATATCAAATCATTAAAAAGCGGAAATCTAACTGTTGATTTCTCAGAAATAAAAAGTATAATTTCCATCTGAATATGGTATTAAAAATAGTTTTAAAAAACTTAATTTTTATTGAAAAAGAAAATAAAAAAAAACTCAATTACATTAAGAACTGATGAGTTTTTTTTTTTTTGAATTAACCAACACAATCAACCAAAAATTCAGTTTTAGCAAATTAGTTTGAAATCAAAATATGTAAATTGAAGTTTGTCATATTGAAAAGTGTCAGAAAAGTATTATAATGTTTCGCTTTTATGTAAAAACTATTAGATGTAAAATGTTCAAAATTTTAATAGTAGTGTGTGTATTCAAAATAAATTGCATCAATATTAATTAATCAAGTTCTTTTTTTTCAAACTAAAAACTGAAAAAAGTTAAAATTTGAAAATATTTAAAAAAAACAATTTTATCAGATCATAAGCGAAGTCTTTAAAGAGCCTGTTTCAAGATTTATAACTTTGTTAAAAGTCTTTTCCAGAAAAACTTTGGCGACAAAAAAATTTTTTCTGTTCTTTTTTTGAAGTATCCCCATCATCCTCATTATCATCATCATCATCATCATTGTATTTTTCACTATTTATTTTAAATTCTGTACGAAGAATCTCATCTTTTTGTTTAAAAGATCTTTGACGACTATCAAACACTTTCTTATCAGAATCAGATTCGTGGTAAGTTTTTGGGAAATAAACAACGGATGAAAGCTTCGATTTAGTTTCAATTTTTTTTCTATCACTATAACGTGATTTATACGAATAATTTTTCATTGATTTATACGAATATTTGTCAATTTTTCGCTCAAACTCTGAATCATCTGGAGATGAATCATCGGATTCTGATTTTTCATTTTTTCTTTTAAAATTATGATTGGATTTTTTTGTTTTTTTCCTTGTAATAAAATCGATTTCTTCCAAACTAAATGTATAATATTATTTTAGTAATGTAAAAACTTTTTAAAATAATAAATTTTCAATAGAATACCTTTTTTTATTCTTTCTGTTTTTTTTAGTTTTTTCAATCTTGAGCTTTTTTTTCTTTTTTTTATAACGTTTTTCTTTATTTTTTGATTTTTTACTTTTTTTCGCATCTTCATTGTGATTGGTGAGTGAAGATGATTTGACATCCTCATCTTCAGAAGGTGACGATGTCGAGCTAACATCAAGTACAATATCCTCTCCAGGATCAACTCGAAAAAAGTTTCTACATTGATAAGTAAAATGTCCAGCTGCAGATAAACAAAGAATTAATAATATTAAAAAAATACAATCGAAAAACATCAAGTTGGAATTAAAAAATGAAATTAAACTCACGATAACCGCATTTTGTGCAGCCTAAACGAATTGTATTCGAATTTTGACCGTTTTGTGAAAAATTGGACATTTATTTTAATCAAATTAATGCATTAGAAAAGATTGAAATTTTATTGTTACATAATAAAGGCAAAAAAGTTTCAAGATTTTAAACTCAATTTTTTTTGAATATCTCAAAAATTATGAAACATCTTAACAGAATTTATTATTTTTTTCTAAATAAAAAAAAATATTTGAAATTTGTATTCAAGATTAAGCCTTATGAATACTTATATGTATTTAGTTTTAATACAAACAAAAACAAGAGTCTTGTTATCTAACTCAAACTACAAACGCCATCCATTGTCGAAAGTTTTGTTCAAAATGCTGCGAGTTTTTTTTATAAAAATGATATAATTTTTGGAGAATATATTAATTTTTTTCAATGTGTGGTGTGTATTTTTTTCAAGAAAATTTATTTAAAAAATTCAATCAAAATTTTCCAACTTTTTCATTAAAATTAGAAAAGCTTTTCATATTTTATTTTTATAGAGCAGCTATTTGCAAAAAAGCACTTAGGCAAATCCTAAAAGACTATTTTGAATAGCGGTTATTCCTTGTTTCGAATAGTAAATAATTTTTTTGTGGTATTTTTTGCTAATCAAAAACTCCATTTTTATTTTTTAAATAATTAATTAATTTTTAGTAATCAAAAATTCAACTATAGCTTTTAAAAAAGAATTTTATTTTTGTTTAAGACTATTTCACCAACACTAGATGGCCTTTAAAGCTGTAAAATAAATTTATAAACAAAGCAAAAAATGTAGAAGAAAAAAAAAAACAATTAATGACAAATTTATGTCCTCGTTTTTCATTTAAAAAAAATCATAAAACAAATTATTAAATCAGCATTATATACTCATACAGGAAGTTTTTTTGAACTAATCTTTTTCATTAAATTTTTCTTAAACAGCTGAACAACTAAACTTAATCCATCATTTAGTTAATCTATATTTTTCATCCAAAAAAATTTACTCATTACAAAATTATTTTACTCAGTAAAAGCGTAATTTTTTTTATATAAATCTTTAAGCACATTTTATAAACTTGGGTTAATTGAATCATTTTTTTTAGTTAAAATTTATTTTGGAAAAAAAAGAAAAAATTGCGGAAACTATTTTTTTGGTAGAGTTGGAAAAAAAGAGAAGGAATAATCAAGGGAGCGATTTGAAATTTCTTGAAAGTCAAGTTTTTATTCAGTTTGTTCAGTCCTCCAATGCTAGAAAAAACCATTATATTTTATTATTTCTGTTTTCATTCATTAATGATGAACACCCATCAAAGTAGTGAGATTTTAATTATTATTTCATAGCATCACTAATGTTGATTTCATTAATTTTATTTTATCAGTTTGTGCCAACGATGTGCCGTGCCAAAATGGATAACAAAAAACATTATCAATAATCACGAAAAATATAAAAATCAACTAGAGTCAGACTCCTAATAGAAAACCAACATAGTTTGATAAATGTATGTATATTCAATTGTAACCATTGAAAAAGGTGGTTTTCATTTTTAACAAATATTTTATAGTTTGAAGTTTACGTTATTTTAACATAGTTTATTTTATGTTCACTCATTTTTCAACGGAAATCTAACAAAAAAAAAAAAGATTATGAAACTTCAAACTAAAACATTCTTCAAAAAAATATTTTATCAATAGCATAATTTTTTGTGGTCATTCAAAGTTATTTTTTTCTCATCATCATCCAGTTTTGTGATATGATTTTCTGAAAAAAACTTGTTTACATTTAAAATTTTTTAATTAAATCAGTTATTCTCGATAAATTAATTTTTTTAGAACGGGTAAGTGATTGAAAAATTAAAATTTGTGCTTAATTTAATATATAGCTTCAAAAAAAGAAAGTTTTTGAATTCTCTGTATATTTCAAATAATTGTAAATACAAAATACCTGCATTTTGTTTCAAGTTCATGTATTTTAGTTGTTAGTAAAAAAAAATAAAATGCGATATTTTTTATTGATTTAACATATTTATTTTTTAATGTTTTTTTGAAATTTATACTATTTTGTATTGAAGTATAGTTTTAAAAAAAAAGTAATTATTTTTTTCCAACATTCAAATAATAAGAAATATATTCAATGACTATAATCTTATAGGATTAAAAAGATTTGACAAAATCTTTGGATTTCTATTTCTGACTGAAATCTCAATGAGTAGTCCTGTATTTTATTTTTTAAAATTTTTATCAGTTGAACTTATTAAAAATATTTCAGTTTTTTAAAATCAATTGGTTTTTTTATCCTTGAAGTTTTGATTTTTTCACTTGTGCGGTTATTTATAAAATTTAAACTTAAAAAATTTTTATTCTTTCACTTTAATATTTCATTTTAAATAAAGTTTAAGAATCATCTCTGTTTAAGAAATAGTTTAATAAATTATAATTTGAATCTCTATAATTGATGTATACGAATGAATGGCTTAGAGCTTTTTTTACTACTTCTTGTTTTGTTTTTTTGAGAACCTTTTTGAAAAGTTTCAAGTTTAGTGTAGGAAGTTTTAATATCTTTGCAAATACTTCTGACTGTATTCATAATTAATATTTTATTTATCAAGTTGAATTTAAGATTATTGTTTAAGTTTCAATTTGAATTTTTTTTATTCGTTGCAGAAACAAAAATGAAAAAAAATATTTTATTTGGATTTTATTTGACGTTGATGTTTGAGATTGTTTACTCAGTTTTTTCGCCAAAATCAATTGTTTTAACCGATGAAAAACGTACTTCGACTCCATCATTTTTGTCACCAATAGCCGAAATTAAATCTAAATCATACACTTTATTCACATCTAAAAATTCTTTGGAATTATTGATCAATCATAATGAATCAGTAAATTTAGTTTTAGAGTAAATATTCTTCGATAAATTTAACTTAGTTTAAACTAATATTTCATATTTTCATTAAAGACCAAATATATCATTAAATAGCACAAAAATTTTACAAGTAAGATTTTATTGTGAAAATGGCGATTCAACGACTTTTAAATGGAATTTGCCTTCGAATGAAACCAATTGCAATATAATAACTTTGAACCCCTCATTTGAATACAAATTTGATAGAAAGCAAAAAAGTTCAAAAACTTTTTATGTGATTTCTATAAAACCAGGTAGGCAACAGTTGGTTGCTTACGCTCGATGGATTGATGAATCAGAAATTTTAAATCAGTCAAATATTAAGTAAAAATCTTAAAAAATCTAGCTTTTTTTCTAAGATTTTTTCACAATCTAGTTCTCAGAAAGCTTTTCTCACAATCAATGTTGGTCGTTCTAGCTCTATAATAACAATCAGCCAAGTCATTGGCTGGATTTATTTTGCCGCTTGGTCTATTTCGTTTTATCCTCAAATATGGGACAATTTAAAACGTAGATGTGTGGTTGGATTAAATTTTGACTTTTTAGCATTAAACATTACTGGATTTCTTTCTTATACTGCCTTCAATGTTGCTTTGTTTTTTATGCCTGTTGTTCAGCATCAGTACGAATCATCTCATCCAAGATCCCAAATACCGGTGCAAGTCAACGATGTCGTATTTGCTGTGCATGCTGTATTTGCTACTTTAATCGTGATAATTCAATGTTTTTTCTATGAAGTAAGCTTAACATCTCTTGAAAAATTCTCTTTTTATAATTGATTAATTTAAAATTAATTTTAGAGAGGTGCTCAAACAGTTTCTTTATTTGCTAGACTGTTTTTGGGAGTCGTTTGGACCGGTTATGTTGTTCTCGGAATTCTAGTCGAATTCACAAATCTATTAAATATTTTGACTTATCTTTATATATTTTCATATGTGAAACTAGTGATAACTATAATCAAATATATTCCACAAGTATAAAATAATATTGGAAGCTCTTTTTTTTAATCTCATCTTTTTAAAGGGCTGGTACAATTATAAAAGAAAATCTACAGTTGGTTGGAGCATCGGTAATATTTTTCTCGATTTTACTGGTGGTTCATTAAGTATGCTTCAAATGTTTTTGTTAGCCTACAATTATGGTAAATAGAAATTCAAATTTTTCAATTCTATAATTTGTATAATTTTTTTAGATGACTGGCAAACTTTGTTTAATAATTTTACTAAATTTGGTTTGGGAATGATTTCAATTCTTTTTGACGTATTTTTCATTCTACAACACTATGTATTCTACCGTGAAAAAACTCATGATTCCCAATCTTCTTTGATTTCTGGATCAATAAACACTAGCAATTCAGATTTGAAACGAGTGACTGATCGTTTGTATGATTCAGAAAAAAATGACATTCCTCATTATACATGAATCATTCTTTCATTGGTATGAAAGTTGCAGTTTTATTTGATTTTCAACTGAAGCCAATATAACTCAGTATTCATTGAATGAAAAAAATATATTCAATATATTTTTTCTAGTTTATTACATCGTGATTATATTTTGAAATTTTAAATATGTATAGTTTTCTATAATTTTAATTTTTTATTTCGATTTTTTAAAATTTTTAATTAATTAAAATTGAATTTATTAATTTCAAAGTCATATTTATTAAGAAGATAAAGTTTTAATGATTTCACTAAATAAAACTGATTGTTTCAATCAAATTATTCTCCGAAAAAAAGTTCGAGAATAAAAGTTTCTGATTTTTGTTACACTGTTTGTATAAAAAGTTTTATCAAAAATCTTTTTTGTGATGTTTCTTATTTTTATGAAAAGTTGTTTTAGGAATATTCATAATGGAAACTAGCTTATTATTTTGTAATCAAACTCATTCAGAACCTTCAAAAAAACAACAGTATTTCAAAAAAGGGACTCAATCTAAAGAAATAAACATACTGAATGCAAATAATTTTGATTTAATGCAAAGAATACGTTCAATGGTTGGCAATTTTCAAAATTATTTAAAAAATGAAATGCGTCAACAAAGGAATGAATTAAGGCAACAATTCTTATTATCGAATGACGATCTTCGAAACATTCGCCTATTGACCGATTGTTTGTATCAAAGTCGAATACTGTATGATTGGATTCAGACTGTCAACAAAAACGATCAGAAAAATATTGAATATTTTATTGAAACTCATCAAAAGTTTAAAGATCTGATTGATGAAATCGAGAAAATTGATCTCATAAAACTATGCGGAAAATATAAAACTTTTCGTTTTGAATTGTTTAAACAATTAGAATCTTTGCAAAAAAATAATACAATCGCATTTGCAAAATATTCAAATTTATTTCTGATAAACAATGCTGATATTTTTAAAAAAGAAGCAAAACTTATAATCAAAATGATTCTTGCCTATTTACAAGATGTGTTTTTTGATCGTGCACAACCTCATTTCTCAACTTTAGTTTACTACTGGCAGAAAATTAATTCGATAAAAAATCAAGTCGATGTTGTTGAAGAAGAAACTTTAAAAGTTCAAGATTATTCAAGCTTCGAGTCGGATTCCATATTACATATATCCTTGAGTAGTCCAAAATTTTCAAATTTTGATTCTTCCATTTCACCAGATTTTTCCGATAAAATCAATTTTTTTTCCAATGATTCTGAAAATAAAAAAAGCTTTGAAAATACTTTAACAACAGATTCTACAACACCATACCGCGTATCATTTAGTCCACCGTCATCTTTTATATTTCATAATGATCAAAAAATAAATTCTGTGAATTGTGGTTGGTCAATATCGTCGTCATCTTCGATTTATTCTGTATTTGAAATTTCCAAAGATGAAACTTGTGAAGAGAAAGATGAACCGTTAAATGAGTTAGTGCAAGCATTAAACAAATTGAGAGCTCAAGCCAAAGCTAAAGAAGTACCCAAAACGTAAACTTTTTTCAATTCATAATTTGGAATATTTAAATATGAATTGCTTTTGAAAATATTTTACATATCGAACATATTTTTTATTAAAATTTTTTCTCATTTTAAAACTATCAATTCAACTGCTTGCACTTTACATGAATACTTGGGCTGTGATAAAAAAAAGTGTGTAAAATCTCAACAATAGTTGCCTTTAGAAGACAATATCGTTGCAATTCCAATTTTGGTATATCCATCAAAAAGATTAATAAACATTTTCATTTTTCTGATTGATAATTTTTTTTAATTTGTACTTGAAAAAAACTTTAATAAACAATGATTAAAAGAAAAAATAAAGATAAAACAACGAAAGAATAAGATGAGCCAATAAAATAAATATCAACATGACATAAGCAAACTTAAAAGATCGATTGGGATCCGAATGCATAACTGGCGCAAACGAGATCAATAAAACCGAACCAGATAGAAAAGCTGCTGAAGCAAACAGAATGAATTGCACTTGCCGAATATTAATCAAACATAGCACCGTGATTGGAATAAACAAAGACAATGAATAGCCATAAGAACAAAGACATTCAAGAAATGTGTACATTTTAGTGCAACGTCGCCAATAACAAAAAGACCAAACTATCATTGGAGCTATTATCACATAAGTAAAAGTAATAGTTAATGCCATGTTAATGCAATTAAAATTAAATGACATGTATTGCGATTCTTGGTGCGAACTAACTGAATATTGAGTTGCATTATTGAAGGAAAACATAAAATTTAAATGACGAATAATATCGTTACAAATTGAAATAGTAAAAGCCAAAGTAATTGGTATCCAAAAAGGCCCATACATATCGGGATTTGATTGAATGTAGCGATCAATATAAGTACCTAAAAAAGTACAATAAAGTCTTTTTTTAACAAAATAATCCATAAAAATAATAACCTTTATTTCCTCCCGTCAGAGGCAAAAGACTCCACAAAATTCGACGAAAAAATATATCGGTGGTTAATTGAAAATATTGAGAATAATATTCAAACTCCCAAATTGTGAATTTTGACTTTGAATTTATATTTTTTGAAGATGAATTCATTTCATATGTTTGAGAGTCAAAATTAATTGTTTCATCCACCAAAAAATCTGTATCTTTTCCTTTGCGAGATTCTTGATCAATAGTTCCGGTCACAATGACACTTGATAAGTTTTTTTCTCTATTCTGTTGAAAACTGTCTGAGTCCGAAGTTTTTGATGAAAGAATTGTACCGGTTACATAAGCATTTTCAATAATAGTTGGCATAAATTGCAGTTCTCGTTGAACTTGATCTAAAATTTGGTGACCATCCAAATTAATCGTTGTCTTTTTATTTGTTGAAGAATTAGTGTTTTGACTAGAATCCAAAAACAAAATAGCAGAATCTGAAAGATAACTTTTATTTTCAGAATCCATTTTTCAAAGTTTAAAAATAAACCAAATGTTTAACTCAAAACAATAAAACTTTTGACTAGACTGCTCTCTATCTGCAAAACATATAAACTAAAGCGAGTGTTTCGGAAACTTTTGTTCTTTTGTCAGAAACTTGTGTTTTTCTAGTTAATTCAATCTCAATTAAAATAATGATGGCTTGTCCAAGCGATTTAGATGGAAAATGGATTAAGTTTTTGAAAGTAGCACCAGATAGTTTTTCCAAAGAAAATATGCTTAAAATGGTGCGGAAATGCTACGAATATGTTTATGCAAAAAAGTACTCTAAACTCAAAGAAAAAAGCATAGAACATTGGCAAAAAAATGCTCTTGATTTGGGCTTACAGTCCTTCCATAATTCAAAATATCATACCACAAAATGGATGGATGGTACTGACAAAAAAAATATGCTTGTATTTCCTCCGAAAACTTTCCAAGTAGATCATTCTCGATCAGTGCCAGCCTATCATCAATTTCTTCGTAATTTGGAAGGATCCAAACGAGTTCAAAAAATGAAATGCATTCCTCTAAAACGTATTCAACCTTTGCCACATATGTCTGTCTACGCACCAGTACAGCGGAACGTGCTCACTGAAGATGAACAAACATTGCATCACATCCCTTACATCGACGATAAAGAAGATAGAAAATTTGTTCAAGACTTGATGTCAAATTATGAGGGTAAAATGCATTCACCGGAAAGTGTCCTAGAACCTGATCTCATTGCCGAAGTAGTTAACCATTTGTTAGAACTTTATTTGGCAATCTCTCAAGATAATAAAAATAATAATTCGCTAAATCATTTAAAAAAAGATGATTTTATAGATTTGGTTCTTGAAAAATTAGCTGAAGCATTTCCCGAAAAAGTTCAAGATGATGATCTGAAAAACAGGTGAAATAGATCAGTTTTTTGTTTATTAAAGTTATTTTTTTTTATTATCAAAAGCTATCATAGATTTTCGGATTATCTTATGAAACATTCAAATCAAACACCTGATCAAACTTCTACACCTAATATAGACGGACCATTGGATCGAATATATTCATTTGAAAAAACTATGCATTCTTATATACAGCTTTTCTGCAAACGTTGTTTTACATATGATTGTCAAGATCATCGTATGTTGAAAATTTAATTTTTCATGAATTTAATTGTTTATTTTATATTTAGATTTGGATATTTCTCGAAGTCGTCCAGACATGAAACCGAAAAGCCTAAAGCCATGTGGGCTAGATTGCTATTTCAATATTGTAAAAATTTTCAAATTCATAAAAAAATTTAATAAATTGATAAAAAACAATTTTTAAAAAAATGAATTACAGGAAAATTTAAATTTGGATTCTGATGATGAGTCATCAACATCAACTTCAAATTTAAAAAGGCCTATGCGAAAACGAACTATTTACAAGCCAATCGAAATCGATCGTCTCAAATTGCTGAACTTCGATGAAACTTGGAGTAATAGCGATAAAACAATGTACAATGTTTTGACGAGCGTTTTTGGATCTCATCAACGGTGTTTGATTGCATTTTTTTTAAAAAAGAAATGTTTTGAAACATACGCTTACTCAAAATCTAATAATTTAACTACGGATGATGAATTGCTCAGCGATGAAAAAATTTCTTCTCGGAAAGTCGGTAAAAAGAAAACTCGAAAATGGGCCCATCACTGCCGTAAACTACAATCAAGAGATTCAACAGGTTCTCGTTTGGTTCATTATTATCCATGCGAGCATCCAGGTCTTTGCAATGATCAATGTTCATGTGTGCAAAATAAAACTTTTTGTGAAAAGTTTTGCAATTGTCCGGAAAGTTGTGTGGAGCGATATCCAGGATGTGGATGTCGGGGGCAATGTATGACTAATACATGCAGATGTTTTTCAACAAATCGTGAATGTGATCCTGATGTTTGCAAGACTTGTGGTGCAGGTTTGAATTTATCATTTGTTTCTTTTGATTAGCTAATATTTTTTAATTTAAGATCAACTAGATTATCGTAGAGCTCGTTGCAAAAATATAGCTATTCAACGGGGTTTACGAAAGAAATTATTATTAGGAGTCTCAGACGTAGCTGGTTGGGGAATATTTTTGAATGATGTTGCTGAAAAACACGATCTTATTTCTGAATATTGTGGTGAGATGATCACTCAAATTGAAGCAGATCGTCGTGGTAGAATTTATGATAAAGAAAAAGTTAGCTTTTTGTTCAATCTCAATAGTGGTGAGTGATAATTTTTTAATTGTTTTAATTTTTTGGTTAATTTTTTTTAAAATTAAGAATATGTTATTGATGCTAAACGTAAAGGAAATAAAATTCGTTTTGCTAATCATTCGTCAAAACCAAATTGTTATGCTAGAGTGAAAATGGTCAATGGCGAACATCGTATTGGAATTTTTGCCAACGAAAAAATTGAACCTTTCGAAGAGTTGTTTTTTGATTATAGTTATGGTCCTACAGAAAAGTTGAAATATGTTCGATTGGAACGAGATTGATGTTCAAATATTTGTAAGTCATATACACAGTGTTTCATATATCAATTATTTCATTTACTTGAATTATAAATAAACAAATCATGCATTCATCTGGGGATATCTATTATCCATAGGTTTGAGCAAACAATCACATTTTTCAATAATAAGAGACTTTCAAATTTTATTAACTAACTTATGATTTTGTATGTGTTTTCTTGGGGTTCTTTTTGAAAAATTTAATTTATATAAAATCTTATTTTTTGTAGTGTTTAAAAAAAAAATGCTTTATGAATGAACATATATTGGGGATTCGAAATAAATTTTTTTTTAGCCAGAAAAACATTTCTTAACTTATTTTTTAAAAGCTTTGTACATTCAGGCAAAAGCTATGAAGATGAAATGTTTAATTTTAAATTTACTAAATTGTTTTTAGTTTGTTTTTCAAAAATAAAGCATATAAATTTTCATGATCACATTTGAAAAGAAATTTTTTTTTTTATGAATGCTTGACAATTTTCTACCAAAACAAAAAAAAACATTGAAAAAAGAAACTTTAGAAAAGAAACTTAACGCTCCATTTTAATGGGCCTTGTGAATCGACAAGCTTAATCGAATGGACACCTTGTGGTAATGGTCATTCAAATACAACTATACAAATCTTTCAATGTCCTTCTAAAATGAATTCAAAAACTTTTTTTTCATTTTTTTTAACGAATTTCTAACATTACTAATTTTTAAGCTAAACTTTTCAATAAATAAATAATGGGTTGTTGATTGAACAAAAATTTTTTGAAGAACTCGATTGAAAATTGAGATATCAAGGTTATACAATTTTTCTGTGTCATGAATTTTTTATTTACAACAAATCCATTTATGTGTTCTAAACTTGAAATTCCCAGGTATTAAAATTGTTTTCATTATTTGTACTTAATCATTTATATTTTAAATAGGTAAAACTGTCTAAAAGCTAATCTTTTAAGAAATTAAAAATCGCTGCTTCCATGAACAATAAATTTTTTTTTAAAGATAGCTTTGAAAATTACGTGTTAAAGCAGTTTTAAATCTGAATAGTTCCTTAAACTTTCTATGAGTTTGAAAATTTTTTTATTTTTTAATGAAGTTGATGGAATTTTTAATTGATATAAATATAATTTAGGTAAAACAAACAAAAATTGATTACAAAAAATAAAAGATTTGCTTTTTTTTAGATTAAATATCTTAATGTAAAAGCTCAAAAACAATTTCTTTTCATTGTTATTAAAAAAACTATTGTCCGTAAAGGCTTAAAAAAAAGTAAAATTCAAAACAAATAAGTCTTGTTTTGATTTGAAAATATAAAATTTCATAAAACATGAAATTATATTATGAAATTAAACCAAGCTGATGGTAATCTTAAAATATAAAAAATTCTCATGTATGAAAAAATATATTAACAAAATATCCTTGAGTGAGATTTAAAGCGAATCATAAATCTAGATTCAAAATTCTAACTCAAACAACCGAAACCAAAATGTTGCTTACAAAAAGTTTGCAAATTATTAAAAAAAGTATTTATTTGTGCTTGATTAACATTTAGAGTACGTTTTGCAAAACCAATTTGCAGATCAACGCCAGTCTTTGCGCGTTTTAAAGTACATCTCGACGATAGTGTGTTAATCAAAACAATTGACAAATAACTCTGGATTTCTATTTGATTTTCAAAATCTATGTTCTGTTTTCCTTTTTGTTGAATAGCAATTCCTAGCAGAGAAAAATTGACTTGAAAAATCCTTAAATCTTATCAGTATTTAAATCTATCAAAAAAGTTTAGCGTGTCGAAATTATTAACTTTCAACAGATTGGATCATTTAAAAAAAAAATGTCAAAGTTGTTTTATCAAAAAATTAAGATTCACTGCATTGAAAAAATACTTTAATGAAACAATATGGCCAAACTTACAAAAAAGAAATTTTTTATGTGTTGTATTAGAATAAATTTATCTTGAAATATTGTCTTAAAAAAATGGACTTGAATTTCTGCTTCTGAATAGAAAAACACTTCTATGAAAAAAAGTTTATTGAGAAAGCCAAGCCTTTCATTTTATTCAGCGATACCGATCTCATTGTGTTTTCGAGGTCCATCAATAAGTTTTTGAAAAATTCAAAAACTTATCGTTTTTGATTGTCATTAATGCGCTGAAGCTTTAGATCAAAAGTTGATTTTTCCGAAAAAAAAACTTAAATTTTCTTCGAAAATGTTTTTTATTCGTTTCGGTGAAAATTTTTGTTTTGTGTTGTTTGTGTTAATAATTTTGAGTTTGATAAATTTTTCTAATTGCAAAAAATCTATAAGAGAAAAACAAATAAACCAAAACGAGAAAAATTTCAGAAGTTATTTAAATAAAAAATCTAAATGTTTTGATTCCAAACGTATAAAAGAAATGGACCAAACTGTGAACCGTCTTATTGGTTTCGGTAAGAATGGTCGCCAATTTCCTGAAGACATTCAACAGTTAGCACCGTATTGCAAGTAAGTGTAAAACTATTTTCAGAAAGTTAAATTATTTTTTTTTTGTTCAAATTTAAAGTGAAACAAATGTTTATTTGATTCGAATTGAAACTTATTTGAAGAGTTGTTTTCGAAAAGAGGTTGGAAAAATTGCCTCTCTTATGATATACAACGTCAAGCGTAACTTGAAATATTTCTGCCATTCAAATCGGAGAAATTCTAAAAAACTAAGAGCTTTATTGAGTGCTGCTCCCTGCATCAACCAAAATCTAGCCTCTGATGAATGCTTACAACAATTTGTTAATCAAACCCGTAAACTCATATCTATGGATATTGGAAACGAAAAAATAAAATACGCTTGCTGGTAAGCATATAAATCAAAAATTGGAAAATTTTGAAAAAAACATTAAAAAAATATTACTTTTTTCAAGCGATTACGTTAAAGCTATGAAATGTGTTGAAGATTGGATGGATCAACGACATTGTATTCGAGAACATCGAAAACTATTGCTCGATCTTTCTAGAACTTTATCCAGTGATTTCACTTCAGTTATGTGCGGAGAATATAACGAAAACACTGATCGGTGTGATAAATTGAAACCTCTTCCAGAGACTTCTGAAATCGAAGCTGATGCTGAAGATGTAGAAGACTATGATTATGACGATGATGTTTGGTTTGAAAGAAGAAATTTTGAAAAAAAAGAAATTCAAAATGTAGAAAAGAAAGATGCTTCTAAAGATGTTGAATCTTTTTTATTTTTAGTTTTAGATCTTTTAGATTCAATTGATAGCTTCAACATAGAATAACTTTAATTTCATTTTATCTGATAAAGATAATGTAACAGTTTTAAATGTTTCGAAACAAATCTAACAAAATAACAAACAACACTATTTATTTAAACTTAAGAATGATAATTTTTAAGTTTTTGATAATTTAACAGAGAAAATTATTTTTTTTTTCGTGAAAAAAATAACTTGTCAAGTTTTTCTAATTTAATTTTAAAGTTTTATTGTAAAAAAAAACCTTTGACATAACGAATATTATTAAGATAGCAGAATGATGTCAAAAATTGCTAAATCTTTATTTAAACAAATTTCTTTGTAAAATTTATCATTTCAGTAACATCAGTCATATTCATCTCACTTGATAGAATTTTTTTCAAAATTATTTATTCAACATTTGTTATAAAAATTGATTTTCATAATTTTTTTAAATTTTATTTTCTCATGTTGGAAATTCATAAATTATACTTTGAAAAATTGTTTTTTATTTTAACTAAAAGACGGCAGTCAGTTGCTTAATCTTTAAAAAAAATTTTATTTGCTAAGCTGAATTGAATAAGTTTACTAAAGTTGTTTTGAATTTTTGGCTGCAATCTATTTTTAATGCAGTTCTCAAAACAATTGAAAACTAAAGGTTATCATCATGTCTTTGGCTCTTTTTTTGTCAAATCTATCTTATTGGGAATTCATTGAAATCTTTCAGATTAATTTTCAATTTAAAAAAATTATCAAGTTTTTTAATTTAAAAGTAAAAGAATTCATCATGATTAAGGTAGCTCAAAATCATATCATTTAGATATACTGATTTTTAGTGTAGATGATTTGACTTTTCAAATTATAATTAAACTTTTTCTTATTTGAAACAAATCAATTTATTCAATAACCTTATTGATAATTTCTGTTTTTCTTTTACAATGTTGCAAATTTGAAACAAGTTAGATTCACTTCGTTAAAAAGTTAATAATTCATGCTATATTCGTAATATATTCATTATTAATTCAACATATTAATTGTGAGCAATTGAAAAAAAGACTCTTTTTTAATTAAAAAAAAATTCTTTTAAAAATAATCGAAATAAATAAAATTTAAACATTTTAAATGTTTATACTTTACTCCTTAAATCATTACACGAATATATTTGAGAATGAAATAAATTTACTAAAAAACTGTAAAAAATTTATGAGTTTATTTTTTTCCAATAAAGAAGAAAATAAAAAGATTTTTTTCTTTGAAATTGCATCTTCAAGCTTTCAATTTTAGTTGATTGAAATTTTCGATTTTAAAACTTCAACGCATTATCGGAATTTGTAAATTCGATTATCAAGTGGAAAAAAACATTTCCGTTGTAATGTGATGTGATTTTTTTTGTTTGATAATTATATTCGATAAATAATTTAAAACCTTGAAGGCAAACCACATTATTTTTTTAGCAGGAAATAGTTGGTAGATGAATTCAAACGAAAGTGTTCTAAACTACTGTTTTCTAAACTTTATTTTTTTCAAATTGAAAATTTCTAAGAAAATAATTTTGAAAAAGAAAACAAATTTTGTTTATTTTTATTACAAAATTAAAAAAGTACCCATCAAGGCAGTTAAACAATTCATTGAATTAATAAAAAAAGTACAAGCTTAACAACAAAAATTACAGTTATGGCGTTTCATGTGAATTAAAATTCAGGGGTTTTTTTATATTGTTTTTTTTTAAATGAAAGTGTCAAATTAAAATTTTATCACAGTATATAAATTCGAGTTCAAAGGATTTGATCAAGCTTAATCAGTTTTATTTTATCAAAACTTTTTTTAATACTCATTTCGAAATGACTGCAACTCAGAGTTTTTTTCTTAATTTTCTATGTTTAACATTAATTTTCTCAACAGTATCTTCGAAAAAAGAAGAGTTTCCTAAAGAACAATCGATTATATTAAAAAAACCAGAATGCAATGAAAAACGATTTGAACAAATTGATGTCTATGTCACCAAGTTAGCTGCTTTCGGTCCGAATGGGCGGAAATTCCCAGAAAATTTTGATCAATTGAAATTTTTTTGCAAGTAACTTTGAATAAACTTTTTAAAAAAATATTTAATAATTTTTTCAAGGGAAACTAATGATATGCTTCAATTTATCGATGATTATTTAAAAGAATGTTTCTCTAAAACTATTCAAGATGTAGCCAATGTTTTATTATTTACATTGAAACGAACAATGCGAACTTTTTGTGGAAAAAAAAGACAAAAAAGTTGACAAAACTTATTAGTTTAAGTTCTTGTATTAATGAAGATATCAAACAAGATTATTGCATTCAAGGATTTGTTGGAAAAACCAATGATTTGATTTCTTTGAATATAACTGGTCGTGATAAAATTGCACATTCTTGTTGGTTAGTATTAAATTTTTATTTGAATTAATTTATTTCAAACTTTTATCTTTATTAACTGAATTTTTCAGATATATTTCTTTATTATTAATTAAATCAATTATTAATGAATAGTCTTGACCAAATTTTTAGAGATATAAAAATTGAAATATTATTTGTTTTTTAAAGATAAAAAAATTGATTATTTACTTTTTAGTTATTTTGTTGATTCAATGCGATGCGCCAACGATTATCTTGAAGCCAAAGATTGCATTCGTGACGATAAAGAACTAGTCTTGGATTTTATTCGTGGTCTTTCACAAGATTTTATTTCAGTGATGTGCAATGATTACAATGAATTCACTGACCGGTGTTCTCACCTGAAACCAGCACCAGTGCCACCTGAAACATCTAATAAAAAAATCTCCAAGTCATACGTTATTGTAATGTTAGAACTTGTAAATTCTTTGAAAGGATTCAATTTAACTTGATTTTTAAAAAATTGAAATTGAACTGAATAAAACTGAGACAATTTTATTAGTTATCAAAAGGCTTGAGGATAACTTCGAAAAACTAAACTTAAAATGAAAACAGAATTTTCGTTCTTAATAACTTTCATTTCAATCAATTTCTGCAGTTTGAAATCTACTCAAATTTTATTTATTGAAATTAAAATTTAAAATTTAAATAGTTTTTAACACTTGAAAAAAAATTTATTTATAATGCTTTTTTCAAATCAAATATCACTCAAATGGCCCTGTTTTTTTTTTGGCCTGGATCATCACAACACCCAAAGTCATCTTCAGCTATATAAACAAATAATAATGAAAATGATTTTTCACTTTACCACAGTGTTGCATTAATTACTTTTTAAGCTCAGAAAAACAAATTTATAGTTTTAAAATTTAAAAAGTCTAATTAAGCATCAGGAAAAAATTGAAACAATAAAAAAATAGAAAATCTTTTCCTTCTCAGTCAAAACTTCAATTTATTGTGATTACATTAAACCCAAATGTTAAGCTATAAAGTTTTGTTGATTGATTGTTTGATTATTTTTTAAGCTATGCTCGTGCGTATTTTGTAATAAAATTAATGATGATGATGATTTAGTGTATGTGTGTGTGTGTGTCAACATAACGATAAAAATTTAAGGCCGACCGCCAACTGAGACAAGAAAAAAACCAAAAAATTTTTTTAGAGTTTTCCTGGAATCGTCATCAACGATTTTTCTTTGTTTGAAAGTTGGTTTTCATGATTCGATTGCATTTGAAAAAAAATGAGTAACGTCATTTATGATAAATATATGACAAACAATGATTAGTAAACAGTCAGTCACTCAGCCAGTAATGTAATCACTAATGGTAATCATTATGGTCGTTGTTTGTGATGACACACAGTGACTCAAGACTATATTCTAGTCAAGAGTATTCTATTCATTACCTATATATGATTCAGTTTACCTTCAATAAATTTAAAAGCTGAAAAAAACAAAGTTTGTGTAAATTTTTCACTCAATCGCTTGTTTGTTTGTTTCAGGAAACAGACAGACACATAAGAAGCGAATCTTGCAAAATGCTAAAAGAGACCTGCAGCCGTTATTAAAGTTGTGTGATATCAATTTTTATTTTATTTAAATCAAATTCTAATAGAAAAATCAATAAATCGAGAATTTTTTCTAAATTGTAATTTAAATTCTGATATTCTTTACAGACCAAAAAAAGTTACTCAATAGAATCTATATAAATTTGTCTTTTCAAAATCAATAAAATTATTATATTTTTTGAAATAAATATTGAGATTTCTTTCACTGTCTCGAAACTTGAAAATGCTCTCTACGGGATACTCATCTATCATCCAAAGAAATTTAAAAGAATAAAATTGAAAAACAAACATTTATTTTTGTAGAATGTTAGTGACAGTCGCTGAAAACATCGGAAATGAAAATCGATTTTTGTTTTTTTTTTTAAGCCAAGTTTTTCTTAGATAAAATAAATTTAACTATTTTGATATCTAACACAATAGAGTTTTCTTTGCACAACAAACAAAACGATTTTTAATGAACACGATCACGAACAATAATCATTCGTTGTAACGTTCATAAGATTCTCAATTTTTTAGCAAAGAAATCACTCACTACATTACTTGGATCTGATTCTAGAATAAATATTCAATTATTTAAAAATACTTTTTGAAATTTGAATCGATTTCACAATATTGAATTGATAACATTAAAAAGTTTTCAGGTATATAAATAACCATGAAGAGTATGTTTTCTTTAGAGTTGTTTTATCTGAATTGAATTCTACGATCCACTTTGATTGAAATTGCACTTAAGTTTTTAAAGTTTAAAAGTTTTTTGAACAATTCATGAATTATGATCAACAAAAATTATTAATTTAAAAAAAAATTCACTTGAGGTATGAAGAAACAAATTCACTTGAATGTTTTGAGTTTTCATTCTAATATATTTTGTAAACGGTCTTATTTTAAACTGAAATAATTTTAAATATAAAAACATAAAAATTTAAAAGAATTAAATTGAATAATAGTTTGAAAATGACATTATACTTTCAGATTGATATTGGAATTTTTCTGCATTAATTTAATTTAATTTTAATTAAGAAAAATGTAAATGAATAATAAAAAAACCTATACCCACTGTCGGCACCAAAAGATGGCGTGTTAAAACTAACTATTTGAAATTACAGGTAAATTTTATAGAACTGCGACCATTTTTTTAAAAATAGTAGTTTATTATAATTTTTCTGTGCTTTCTGGTTGAAAAAAATTATAAAAATAGAAATTTTAAAAAATTGATTTCACTAAGAAATATTACAATTCTATTAAGCATACAATTATTTCTTTCTTAATCAATACTGTATCGAAAAAATTCTCGTATCAGCAAAGTTTTATTCAGGGATGAATTTTCAATGAATTGTAAATAATTACTGTATTTCAAAAGTTGTTACTTGAAAAAGAAATCGAAACAGAAGGTAAGACTTTCAGAGGTTTTACATTAGTTAAACAACATTTTCCTTATTCACAATCCAATTATCTATGATTGTGATTCAATTAAACTGAGAAATTATCATTCAAGAATAAAAATTAAATTTGAAGCCTCTATCTTTCATAATTCATGGTAAACTGCTTCATTTTAGTTGCTTCAAAAATAAGCATAAATATCAAAAATAAAATGATGTTTGAAGATATCTAGACAAGTAAATCAAATTCAGACAGATTTTTAATGAATTACTTCTAACTAAACTAAAAAAAACATGCAAAGGTCAAAAATTGAAAATAAACTTAAATAAAAACTAGGTTGTCGTTCATTCAAAAATTATTATAAAAAACTTTAATTCAAACTTAAATTTAAAGTTTCTCTAATCTCCATAGGCTCATATTACGACAAAGCCAAATTTCTATCAGTTATTTTAGTGAAGTTTAGCTTTGAATGATGATAGTTGAAAAAATAAATATTTGAATTCAACTTAAGCAGTCTTTTTTTTGAACAGATCCATCTATCCAATTATTCAAATTAAAAATAAAAAGCGACAGCATAATTAATAATTTTAACTTTTTTTGTTATGCTATTGGTTACCAGATAGGTCGAAAAACTTTGAGCTTTGTTTAGACTAAAAATGCTTAACAATTTTCTTCCTATATTCGGTTCTCATCACTTCATTTTTTTGTTGGTTTAGTAAAACACTGTTGAATCAAGCTGCGGTTGGCTTCAAAAATATAATAAATGCATTAGTATGCATACTCTTCTATTATACAGCATTGAGTGAAAATATTCTCAACTCAACCTTTGAACTTTATTTGTTTGTACAAGGCAATTTATTTTATTTCTGTTTGTTTGTACAAAATGAACACGTACAGGTTTGTTATAAACCCAAATCGCATTAAAAAACAGAAAAAAATGAGGATAAGTATTTTTATTTTCAAATAAAACTCTATTTATACATTTGGTCATTTTTGATCAGTTCAAGTTATCATTTCCTATTGGTAAACTAATGACAAACCACTAGAACCGTCAGCTGTCAGACTGACCAATCTGAAATGATTGATTTCACTAATTCGATTTAATGGTTTTTTTTCAGAAAAGATAGTTTTAGTCTTAATTAAATTTGGTTTAAATATTGGTTTATTTCAATTTATTCTTTGGTTTTATTTTCTAGCGTATTCTGTACGTATTTCAAGTATTGCAAAAATAAAAATATTGAACGATAATCAAATGACCATTTTTTGCTTAAACAGTAAATGATATGTTGTTTGTCAACTTCACAAAAATCATTTAAATTATGACCTAATGATTTCTTTTTTTTATTCTTTATGTAAATAAAAATCAAGACCTAAATTAAGATAGAGAGAAAAACTACAAGTTTTTTTTACTATTGTTTTACAGTTTATCTCTCTGTTTCATAATATCAATTAATTTATTAAACTTTTTTTTTTTGTTTATTTTAGATTAAAAACGTGTTTTTAAAAAAGAAGAAGAATTAAATTTCAGAACCCAAAATTTTGGAAACTAAATAAAATTTGGTTACAAAGCAACTGAATAGTAGCTATAATCATAAATCTTTCTCTCTCTCTTTCTCTGTGTGTGTGTGTGAAATGATACAAATATTGAGTTCTTGGAGTTGTTTCGTTGAATCAAACGTTGCGCCAAACAGATTAAAGACATTTCTTTTCACAATCATTGCTTGATTCGTTGATTTTTTTGCTAAGCGTTCTTCTTGAAAGTCTCTCAGTCTTTCTCTTTTTCTCTTCTTTTTTTTAAACGCTTTCTCTTTTTCTGGCGTTTCGGAGTGGTGGTGTATACATGACTCCATCAACAGCAAGCGACGAGTGCCATACATTCATTGGCAATTCATTTTTTTTCTATTTTGTCGATTTAATTTTGATGGCGAGACTCTGCATTTTATTTTTTTTTTTAACGTTTCTTTTCAATTTTTGCTGTGATCAGTGCATCGCTGCGGCGTTGGTTTTTTATTATTTTGTTTTTGTTATAAAGCTTAGCGTGCAGTTGCCAGCCGGGTTTGATCCCGTTCGGACGATTAAATCTTTCATTGTGTTTTTGTATGAGTCAATGCTCTTGTCAATAGTTTTTTTTTTGTTACTGTGGTTGATGATGTTTTAGTACTAATCTTGTAAATGTTGTCGGTCAACTTCTTGTTTCTAGCTTGTGTTTCGATTTTATTTTATTTATTTTTTAATGATTCTACTTTTTAAAAGTGAGAATTATTTGGTTCATTTTTTATTGGTTGGTCTTTTGAAATTTTGGTGGATATTATTTTTAAAACATTGTTGAAATGGTGTTTGCTTCAAAAAAAAAAATAATGTGAAAACTGTTCGTTTTTTTTTGCTGATTTTTTTTGTGTTTGGCTTCTAATCAACGTGTTTATCGAGCTGTAAAACTTTTTTTGTTTCATCTTTTTCAATATCAACACTAATAAATCAAACATAGCTGCTAATCAAAACCAAATCAAAATCAAACTAGGCATTTTGTTGTATTCTCTTATGAATCATTTGCTATACTCAATTTTAGAGAAAAAATAAAATTTGATGAAGGTTAGTAATAGCATGTTGATGAAGAGTTTTATTCCAGGATTTGATTATTTCATTGAAAAGAAACAAAACAAATTAAAAGATGCTAGTATGTTTGTGATATTTACATTTTTGTGTTTGTGTAGACATTTTCTTTAGCCCTTCGAATTTATTATTCATTTAATAAGACACCTTAAAACAATAGTTTTCCCTTTCAATCATCGTTTTCAGGTATTGAAATATTAAACTAGTTATTCACTTTCAAAGAGATGCTCTATAATTTTAAATGAATGAACATTTTTGTTTTTTTACATGCAATCCAACTGAATCAAACCTTGATAAAATAGTTTAATGTTTTTTTTTAATAATAAATTTTTTAAAAACTAACAAATAAAAAAACGGAAAATAAAACAATTTTTTTTAAATAAAGAATCAAAAATTCAAAATAGTTTGAAAAAAAATGTTTTATTAAATAGTTTTATTTTTTAAACAAAATAAATTCAAATAATCAAAACTTTCATGCTTTTAAAGTTTCGATTGATGAATTTCTGAAAAAATAAATTGCAGAGAGATTACTGATTATTGTAATTTTTAATCTAATATATTCACAAGCCAATGTGCTCAATCATTTTTTTAGAATATATATTGAATTTTTATTAAGTGAATCTCATTTTTTTCTAATTTCAATGAACGCACCTCTGTTTTGTGATCTATTGCTGTTTGATTAATACTTTATAATATGTGTATTTATCAAATTGTTTTAAAAACAACCATACTGTTTTGGTGTTGTTTTCTCTTTATATTTGTTGATTTGTTTGATTTCCTGCTCAAATGAAAATCGCTTTGAGTAAGTATTATGTCTTTAATAAAAAATATCTGTAGTCAAATATTTTTTCAATTATTCTTATTATCATGTTAGAAAAAAAATTCGATATGCACAACAAAAAAGTTTATTTTTTCAGTTCTAGAAATTCAAAGTGTTAAAATTGTTTTTCTTTCAAGATTTGCCTTATTATAGTTTTAATAATTAATAGCAAATTATAAATAATGAATATTATCAGAAGAGCATGGAAAAATAATTTGAAATTCATTAATATAAACAAAACAATTCTCGCAAATGAAAATGATCAAATCAATCAATTGAATACTATTTATTAAAATTGATCTTTTTTCAAAAACATAATTTATTCACCCAAGTTTAATTATGTTTTTAGCTTTTTAAGAATTTTAAATGCTAAGCAAAAAAAAGTTTAAACCACACACAATTGAAAACAAAAACAAGGAAAAACCATGTCAAAGTTGAACAGAAAAATCCTTTCTCAAAAAAAAACATTTAAAAGTTCTATTTTTTGAACGCATTCAAAAAAAAAAACAAGTTTTTTTTCGTTGTTGTGACGATGATGATGATAGTCATCAAACGATGAAATATTTTTATATTTCTCGAATTCGCCGCCAAATCGAACCAAAAGAAGAAAGATCTGTTTCTCATACGAAAATGAAAAAAAATTGGACTATTTTCTCAAATTTATTTTTCATTCAAGATGTCCCTGAAGAACAAAAATTGAATGAGTGGTTTGGCATCTGAAAACAAAACAAAAAATAAATAAAATCTAAAGCACAAAGACTTTTTGACATGAAAACAAAAAAAAATTCACTTGGCAAACAATACCGAACAATAATATTAGATTTCACCTTTATCAACATCAACAACAACACTTTTTTCAATTCCGAAAGAAAACACAAGAGAAGTAAAAGAAAAAAAAAACGTTGCTTTTGTTTTCATTCCGGTAAAATGTGAAACAAAAACCTCGCCCAGATTCGATAATTATCATAATATTTTTCAACATTCGCTTTGCTTTCTCATTGCTTATCTAAAAACTAACATAACCAATATAACAAACGAAACAGAAAAAGAGTTGATTAGAAAACATTGAAAAAAAGCACAGAACACTGATTGACACTGATTGTTCTTCTTTTTAACAAATATCTTCCTGTATTCCTGTATTGTCTGACTTGTCGAAAAAAATAACAAGATATATATTGAAATTAAACAAGCAAGAACACATACACACACGCACAACAAGGATATTATCAACAAAAAAAATCCGTTTTTTTTGTATGATTAAAAATAATAACAATCAGAAAAAACTGAAAAAAAAATTCAATGAAGTTTCATTTTCATTTCGTGTATA
This sequence comes from Octodonta nipae, assembly GCA_034190945.1. Classification (NCBI taxonomy): domain Eukaryota; kingdom Metazoa; phylum Arthropoda; class Insecta; order Coleoptera; family Chrysomelidae; genus Octodonta; species Octodonta nipae. The sequence continues at coordinate 151,550 of JAVLUE010000256.1, read as the reverse complement.
CTAAACCACTGATTTCACGAATTATCATTTGTAGTATTCAAAAAGAAAAGTAAAAAAGAATGAATTTAGTTAATCAATAAACATGAATGTAATTGCTGCTCACCAAAATTCAGCTAGAAATAGATGTTTTTTTTGTTGAATGAATATAATCAGTTTTATTTTATCCTGTTCCTTGAATGTGTCTATTGTTCAGAAGAAGAAGAAGAAAACGAAACACGCTTGTTTCAAACTCTGCTGACCACATGAACAGAGGGAAAAAACATGTTGACATTCTTTGTTCCGGGTTTCAAAAAATTAATTTAAAGTTTAAAAAAATTGAATTGAATTAAAAATTTGTTTAGTTAAATACTTGGATTTTTAAAATTAATAATAATATGTTACCAAGAATACATGCACATAGAGCACATTGACTCTTAAAAAATTATTAATATTTCTTTTGAAAATGGATTTAATTTTAGTTTTAATTGCTAGCCGTTTCTTTGAGATAATTTTTTCTTTTTGCAAACAAAAAATGGGTTATTTAAACTTTGAGCCACTTCTCCCTAAAACAATTTGTCTATTAAAGATAATTAGAATTATTTTTAGTTAATCAAGTTTTTTTCTGATTAAAATGGTTTATTAGACGATTATTTTTATTCTTTATTGTTTATTCTAATTGGCTAGTGAATAATTTTTTTTGAAGGCCGTGTTTGAAAACAACAACAAAGTTTTCATTCTTTGTGTAACACACGCGTAAATTTGTGTGAAAACACAATAAAATAATTTCTAGAAAATTGAAAAATGAACACAAAGAAAAAAATACGTGTTTTTTTCAAAATCATGTTTTTTATTTTGTTTTTAAGCAACAACTTTTTGATATTTTTGCTGTTGAAAATGGAAACTTTTTCTTTTGATGCAATCAAGTTTATTCGCCAAAAACTTGTTTTTGCTTTTTTCTTTATAAAATTTTCTCACAAACAAATAAATAAATAAAAAAAAACGGAATGTTTTTCTTTGAACAACAAGAAAAAAAAGAGAGCGTCAATTGGCTAATACATACATGTATCTTTAAGTTGATAGTACACTTTTTCTCAATGTGATACTGATCTTGCTTTAATTTTCTTACTTTGACCAAGTGTTTGATGACAAAGAACAGAAAAAAAAACAGAAAAATTAATGCTTTCTAAGCTTTGATTAAATGTTAATGTGTTTTTTTTTTTTTTTTGTAGAAAAACAAAACAAAATGTTGCTAAAGATCAATTAACTGCTTTTATCGTAGTCTCATCGTTTTATATTCTTTTGTTGCGAAAACTTTGACGACAAACAAAAATTATTTTGAATAAATTTCAATTTTGAATACAGGCATCTTCGGTTTTTTTTATTATGATAATTGATGCTTACTGTAATAGTTTCGAAATAAATCTGTTTGATATAAATCTAAATTAATTACTTTTTAACAATTTAAAGTGAATTATTGTTTGATTATTGATTTTTTTCGAATTTCAGTTTTTAAAATTGAAATAAATTTTTTTATAAATTGAAAAAATTCTCAAGTTATCTGTTGTAGACAGTGAAAACTTGAGTTATTTCAATTGAAAAATTTTTAATTTACTGAAGTATTATCGAGATTGCTTAACATAATGGATCATCAATAAAGATGAAGGTTAAAAATGAATGATTTTGAAAAGTTTTATTATCTTAAATTTTCTGAAATATTAATAAACAGAAAGATATTATTTTGATAATAATGCTTTTTTGAATTAAATGAAAGAATATAGAAACTAAACTTTCATAATGAAAATCGTGTTTTTTAGAATTCATGTTCATGTTTCTATTGGAAAGACATTAATCAATTAATTGTTTTTAGTTTTTTTATTATTGTAGAAACATATTTGATGAATCTATTTTTTTTTTAATTAGAAATTCAAACTTTAAAATAAATGAATTGATAAAAATTACTTTTTTTTGTGGAAAACTTAGGCAAAAATAAATTCATCAAAACAAGTTAAGGTTGTCATCGCTTCTAACTATTATTAAATATGAGAAAAATAAAATAATGTTTGCTGTTTGATTGTAATTTTATTTCGTTATTATTTGAAACATATTTCGAAAATTATAATTTATCAATTTAAATCATTGTTTTTGCAATTGTGACCATCTATCAAACAATCTAGTAAAATAATAATTATTGGTTGGAAAATTTGTATATTATATTTGTATTTGAAATTAATCGAAAATTTAATTTTGAATATTTTGTAGTTTTTTTCTGATTAAAAAATATTAATCAAAAGTAAAATTTCATCAAAAAATTTGTTTTTTCATTTTTGAAATTTAGCTTAAAGAAAAATAAATAAATTTTAATTTTGATGTTGTCATCTTAATTCTTCAATATCAGATAGCTCGAGTTACTCAACTTTTTATGGATTTTTTATTCGAAACTGATAAACGCCGGATTTTTATTATTTAGTAAACAAAAATTTGTGCAACTAGCGTGGATCATAGTTTGAGTGTGAAACGAGAGCTAATTTGACATCATATTTAATATTCAATGACATGTAAGCTCCGGAAAATATGTTCTTTGTTTTTTTTTTAATATTTTTGAGCAATTCAAGTAAATTTTCATTAAAATTTTTCCATTGCACATAATTTGAGAATTGATTTTTTTTCGTTAAAAAAAACATTAAGAAAGTTTATCTTTAAATTTAGCTCAATTTCTGTTTCTTGAAAGAGTTAAATTTGCAAAGTTTTTTTTTAAACTTTACTTCTGTACTAGATTCATCTTCTTGATTACTTTAATTGTTCAATAAAATAATTGAAGTTTGATAATAATCCGGTGAACATAGAACGGTGGAAAATGGTTGTAGACAAAGAACGGGCCGTTAAGCTTAATTGATTGAATAAAAGTTTGAAATTTAAAAAAACTCTCGCGTTTTAAAGCTTTTCTGTTTTTCGATAAAAAATTTCTGACGGTTCTGTTGAAAAGAATTATAATTATGATAATAAACCTAAAAATAGATGTCTTGGTTTTTTGTCATAATTATGACTTTTTTTGTAAGTTGTCATGTATCTGTTTATTATTCTGAAACCGCATTCAACAAATTGTTTGATTTTAAGCAGAGTATAAGAAAAACATAAAAAGTGTGCAATTTTTTTTCAAAAAATGTCAAAATTTTGTTACTTTAAAATAAAAACTTGATAAAATATTCGAAGAAAAAATGAAAAAGTTTTATTGCATAAAAATATCAATTTATCTGTAAAACTTTTTATAAAACGAAACTCTGAAAAAAAGAGTTTTCATTTTTTTCAGAATTGTTACAAATTTATGAACAAACTTTGTTTTTAAATTTTGAAAAACAAAATAGTAATACATTTTTTTACAATAAAATTTTCAATTGAAAAGTTGCCAAACAAAAATTTTTTTTCATTTTGATAAAGCTTATTCCGATCTATTTTACTTTGATAAATGGTGAGTTTAGTTTTGTATATTGACATTCAATATTATTCGATTTTGTATTTTTTTTATATTTAGTTTTGATAGAATTAAAATAAAATTTGTTAGAAGATTAAGGTTTTTTTATATTTATTTTTTATATTTTCAAGGGATGGTAAGTAATCAAACAGAATTTTGTTGTCATAATAACTATTATGCTTGACTGTTTTTCCACGTTAACTTTTTGTTCTTTCTTGTGATTTGCAAACTAATCTTTAGATAATTCTATAAAAAAAAAGATTTTGTTTTCTATTGAAATTTAATGTGAAAAAATTCGTCAACATCTTCATGTTGTTTTTTTTTTCAAAAAGTTTGAGAAAAATGATGATTACAAAAAAATTGTCGTGTATGGAAAAAATTGTTTAAGCCAGGGAATTTTTACTCAAAACTAAAATAAAACAAACTTGGAAGTAAAAAAAAATTCGAGTACATTAATTTAGTTTCAAGAAAAAAAGTTCAATAAATCTGATTTTTTAATTTTTTATTTTAAAAATTTCTTGAAATTCAAATTTGAAAAAACTACAAAGTATTAGGTTGACCCCTAAGTAAGTTCCAGGGTAGATAATTTGAATGATTTTTCGCATTTATCCGTTATGCTTGACTGTGACAAGTTTTTTTATCATTTCTCTGATTTTGCTCCAAAAGATTACCATCTTTCTCGTTTTTTACTCTTTAAGTTTTTCTCTTTGAATGAAAAAATCTTCAATTCAATTTATTCGTCCTGAAACTTATTTATGGATCGACCTAATAATTTAAAATAACTACTTCGTGTACAGAATTTCAAACTAAAGTTAAAATTTTTTCATTAAAGTTTTATTTTTTCTATTCAGAATCTTGATTTTATTTTATAACAATGATATTTTTTGAACTATGATATTTGAAACATTTACAAAATAATTTTTCTATTGGCTTTTCAATTATTCAAAAAAGTTTATTAAATGACTGAAAATAGTTCATTTTTTTGACAATGATATTCAAACAAAATAGTTTTCTTCTTACTTAATCGATTATAAAAATGTCACTGAAAAAATTGAAAACATTTTTTCATACAAAAACGCCGTTTAAATAAATTTTAATATTATATGCAAATGATTCGACACATAAAACATAGTTTCAAAAAAATAAAATAATGGTTTAAAACCCCTAAACTACTGAATCGATTTCTAAGTTGTTTCATTGAGTTGAATATGTATCGAAAGAAAAATGGTTCTAATTTATTTTTCTGAAAAAAGAAAGAAAATTTTCGGCTTGCATCATCAAAAATATACATTTCTCGATGTTTATATACTTTCTCTCGTTTCAGCCAGCTAATATAATCTATTATTGTTGTCGAAACAAAGCCAAACAAAAATTGGTGATGGTGACAAATAATACCCCAACAAAATATTAAAAAATTCGTTGACGTCTTCGAAAAGTCGATTTCAGGCTTTTGGGATTTTTTTTTTCTTTCAACAATAAGTCGATAATGTTTTTAATTTCAATATTTTTACGTATATTTTCTTTGGAAAAATATTTTTATTAAATAATTTTACTTGATGCAGCTTTCTTTCGTTTTTTTAGAGCTACACTTGTTTTTTACAATTGAGTAAATATTTTTTTTTAAATAAAAATTTTGTTAATCACTTTGAAAAGCATTTCTATTTTTTCTTCTAAATAAGAATAGAACTTTGAATTTTTATTATTTAAAAACTATAATGAGATTATATTAACACAAGAAAAAATCCATTTATTTTTCACTTACTTTTAGCGAAATTTTTACTAAAGTCAATTTTGAAAAATAATAAAATAGAAATCTTTACAATGACAACTACCAGTTGAAATCAAAGCAGCAAAAATGAACAAGGAAACTCAAACTTGATTTTTTTATATTTAAAGATTTTACTTTTTTAGTGCGGAAAGTTTCATTTAAATTGTATTCAATCGAATTTTTTTTATACTGAAATTTCTATTTATATTTTCACAAAAAGTTGAAAAATACCACTAACATCATCTATTATTTTCATTTTTTATAACCTAATATAATTCGATTTTTTCACTTTTTTAAAGTATTAAATTAGATGAAAAAAGTAATTCTTGTTTGTTATTTTTTAATACTTGATAAGAATTTTTTGTTTGATTCTTAAAATAGAGTAAAAACAAGTTTTTCAGCTTATTACACCTCTGTGTTTATATTCTTGAATATACAAAAAAACTAAACTAAACAAAAAACTTGAAACTATTCAATGATGATGTCATTCATGATGTCTGTGAGAATGTGATTGTCAGAAAGATACTAGTCTCCATTCATTCATGCTGAGTTTTTTTAGTCAGTTCTATATATTTTCATGTTCTGTTTTAGTATCTAAATGTTTTGTTAATCTATATTTATTACTCTTGAGATTTATTTATTTCTATGAATTTGTCTTTTGTTTAATATGAAACAAATTTACGAGAATTTAGTGAAACATAGAAAAAATTATTATTTTTAGTTTGGAGTCTTGTTTATAACTTAGGTTAAGATTCGATGAGAGTTTGTGTTTTTTTAATAACAAACTATTCGACTACGATACATGAACTTTGTTTATAAAATAAAGTTTTGCTATACTAGATATATTAAAATCTGAACCCTTTGAATACTGACGAAAGAGTTCAGTTCAAATTTTAGCATTTTTTATTAAAACGATTCTCAAACTATGAGATAAAAAATTTTTCTAAAGAGTTGAAATAATATTGAGAACTAAGCTTTAATTTTTTTCAAAACTTTACTAGAAATAGTTAAGTGAAAATATATTGATTTCAATTAAATAAAGTAAAATTAAAAAAAAACGTTTTCGAAGGGTTAATAGAAAGTCACATATAAAAAACGCATTTTGTGTAGGATTATTTATTTTACAAAAAAAAACTGGCTAAACATTTTTGAGGAAAAACGCATAGTGATATACAAACTTGTATGCATCAAGTAGACGGAATGATTTAGTTGTAAATTGTATATTTGGAATATTTAAAGAATTAATTTAAACTTAAACAATAATCTTTTTCTTTTTTTAATAGAAAATATTTTAAAACTAAAAATATTTATTTTATGAATTTAGAAAACTGAAACTGCAACTTGGAAAAAATGAGCGTTTGATAATCGTAAAATTAATCTTCTACTTTACGATGGCCTCAACAGCCGCCACCAATCACAGTCAGACAATTTTTTTCGATTGACAATGACTACAATGACCTATTAACCTCAAACTTCGGACATCTTCAGAAAATCAACCTATGTAGCGTCACCGCATCTGCTAATGTTCATCCGCTACATCAATATTTATTCAAGTAGGTAAGCATTCAATTCATTGATATTCAGATCGGTTCTTTTCATTAACCTGGACTGTTTTTTAGGCTATTTTTTTCTGGTAAAAAATTAGTGAAAAAAGTATTTGAGCACTAAGTTTAAGCATTAGATTTGAATACTTGAAAATTCTATTTTATCGAATATATTTGATCGAAAAACTTAAATTACTGGTTAAAAAATAGAAAAAAATGTGGAAAAAATAACAGGTTTTTTTTATAAAAAAAAACTTTATTTAAAAACTCGGTAGGGCTTTGATTTTTTATCAAATGGAAATAAATTATAGATCAGTAAATGATGAAATATCTCTTTGAAAAATCATTTATCAATTCTTGATAAACATTTTCATCGGCTATTAATACTATTAGACTTTCTGTACTAAATCAGCTTTTATTTTCAATTTTAATAGCGAAAAATCAGATTCATCATGTTCTATTAATAGTAATCTGAATATTGGTTCTATTCTATTATTAAAATAAATAGCCTGATCTAAGATGTTTTAAATAAAAAAAAATTGGGTTAAAATACCGATATAAATCTCATAGATTAATATAACAAATAAAAACCTCATTGATTAAAAAGCAGCTATGGCAAAAAACTCATAACATTGGTAACTTGATATTCAATAAAGGAAGTTCATTCAATTTTATTTTGTCATATACACTGGAAAAATTATAATCAATTTTAAATAATGAAACTAAAGTTTTCAATTATTTTATAATTGATAGTTTAATAATTATACCTGTACTTGAATTGTCAAATTTTTGAAACATAAATTTTAATTAAAATTAAATAAAATTCATTTTTTTTTGATTAAAGAAACTTTCGAAAATTTTTTTAGCTATTAAATTTAGTTCATTCAACATCTAATCAATTGATTGAAATTCAAAAAAACATGTCTGCTTGATTTTTCTGATTTAAAAAAAGCTGGCTTTTTGAGAAAACTAGAAATCTGTTTTTTTAATTAGCATAGGTCAGTGTGAAATTGAAATTTAAAAAATAATAATATACTTCAACTGATATAAATTACTATGAAGATGTAATTATAAGAATTTGTGTTGCAGTTTCAGTTAAATATAGTTTGGACTCAAAATGAACAATGTGATTGGAATGCACCAGAAGTTTTTAAACTTAATTGATGGACTTCAAAGTTTTTTTCTATTCTTTGCATTTGTCTTTCATAATAAAGGTTTTTGTTTTTGAAAAAACCTACAATCATTGGCTACTGTTTCTTCACTAAATGTATCGTGTTTTTTGTTCAAGCAGGAATGTCTTATCAAAACTTGAAATAATTTTTTTCAAACTTGATACTTTCTATTTTCAAGAAAAACAATTTTTTTTGAATAAACTCAGAACATAAAAAATAGATTCACTGAATCAATAATTTTTTTTTTAAAAATTTCTTCAAGTTTTAAAAAAAAATCTTTTGATTGAAATTTTTTTTTTTTAAACCTTGAACCTTAAATAATTTTTTTTAAAATAAAAAATTCAAGTTTTAATAATTTTTTTCACAGTCAAATTAGACCACCATGTTTTTTATGATTCTTTCTGTTTCATTTATACAAGTCTAGATTTAATGAGCACCTTTATAAAAAAAATAATAAAAAAATCCTATTACAAAAAGCAGTAATAATCATCATCTTTATTTTGCATTATTTTTGTAAGGAAAAAACATCGATCTATTTTTCATTGTTGTTAAAATATATACGAAAAAAGAGACAATAAGAAATGATCATTGTTGTGGTCGTAGCGTTTGTATTTTATTTGTATTTGTTAATTGTGTGTTTCTGTGTGTGTGTGTTTGAAAGTAAATTTTGAATATTTCATTTGCATAAACCATACTAACACGACTTTAACATTTATTGTCAATGACATTATATCACGTCTTGTTTTAAGGTTTTTTTTTGCTCAAACATTTTTTTTATATTATTGAAAAAATGAAATATTCATACAAAAAAGTAACAGTGAATGGTAGGAAAAAAAAAGAAAATTTTTTTATTCAAATTGTTCTTTATAAAAATTACATAGCATTTACATTGACTTCTTCTTTTTGACGTTGTTCTCATTTGAAAAAAGACTCATTCATTGTATTATACGAGCTAGTATGTTTTGTACTCGTGTTCTAGAAATTTTGTTTTTCACGACGAAATTTTTGAAGTATACACAGATGAAAAAAAAATTCAAACGTCCATCTATTCTAAAGTTCAAAAAAAAAGTTTTTCGAACTTAATTCCAAGTAGATGTGAAAAAAAAACGCAGAACACAAAGATGATGCGTTTAAGTGTGCGAATGTGTTTCTAAATTTATATTACATTGTTAAAAAAAGAAAAGCCCAGTCAAATTTCAGAGGCCAAACAACAATGCAAACAGGAAAAGAAAAGACTTTTCCAAATAGAAAATGATACAACTTTTTGAAATGTTTCATCATTTTCTACTTCTAGTTTTAAAAAAGTTGTTGTTTTTTCTTGATAAACCAAACAATGACTAAAAGATGTAGGTGAAAAAACAGTGTTTAAAACACAACAAGATTCAAAAGTTTTTTTTATTGATTTAATGTTCAAAACAGAATAAAAATTTGTTGAAATAGCAATGTCACCGGGTTTTTAAAATTTTTATCTTTTTGAAAATTTTGATAGTTGAGAAAATTCTGTTTGAAAAATTTTAACTTTTTTTGAAACGAAATTTATAAACAATGTTATAACTTAGACGAAAACACATAAAAAGAATTTATAAAGGCAATATTGCTTTGATTCAATAAAAACTTTTGTAAAAATTGAAGAAATAGTTTTATATCCATTTTCATTATCAAGTTTTTTATTCAGTGGCTCAATAAGTTGAATTTTTAAACTTTGTTTTCTAGACAGAGATTGATTGAAAAGCAAAGATACTGAACTTGAATATCTTTTCAGAGAACAATATAAATTGAAAATTTAAATCAGTAGTATTAAAAAACATCAAATTCGATTTTATTCATTTTAGACATAATAAAACATTAATTTCAAATAAATAAGCTAATTGGCATGAATCGAAAAGTAAATCGATCAATCAAATCAAAAGGAGGCAAACAATAAGCAATTTATTGACGGTTTACACGGTTATGTAAGGGCTATGTTGTTTTGCCAAGTGACCCAGAAAAAATACAAAATACTTTCACTTACATATTGAGTGGTTTTTTTTTTTTTGATTATCAACAACAATAATTTAGAATATTTAGTTATGAAAAAAATTATTTTTGAAAAAACTATATTTTAAAAAATATTGAAAATTTCGATCTATTTTTTAAAAATATTTAAATGCAAAATGAATAAAATAATTTAACTTAAATTTAAGAACTATATATGTATATTCAAGCGTTACAAGTTTTTTTAATGAAAAATTTTATCAATATTAAGAGAACTAGAAAAAAATTAACCTTAAAAGAATTTAAGAAAAACGTAAAAAAACCATAATCATGATACTTGGGATATTTTAATAAACTCAAGACACAAATAGAAATAAAAACAATCAAATTATAAAAAAAGAAAACCAATACAAAAATAGATTTGAACGTTTGGAAGAAGATATTTTTCACAAAATATTGATCAAAGCTGAAACAAATCACATTTTTTGTATAACCTAAAATTTTTTTGACATGGTAAATTTTTATTTCATAATATCAAAAATTTGCACTTTTATACTTTTTCAATGCTTTCTGCTATAACTCTGTGTTTTTTAATTCAATTTTTTGTTGTTGATCGTGAGACTCTCACAGACTATAAACATTTAGTTAAACTTGACTTTAATTTTCAAACCACAAAAAATACTATAAAAATAAGAATGTTTCTGTCCCATTTGAATAGCGTGAAATTTGAAATTATTTTTTGTTTAGACTTCTGGAGAAGTCCGTATTTTGTGTGTGATCAATTGGTTAAACATTCAAGAATCATTCCAAACATAAAACTATTGACCGACTTTCTTTGGTTTTTTTACTTTGCATGTTTTTTCTACGATTCAAAATCACTTTTTTAATATTTAATTTCTTTTTTTATTCCTTTCAAAGAAACTGAAAGAATAGGGCGTTTGTAAGTAAGCAGTCTTTTACGTCGTTAAGTTTACGAGACTATTCAAAAAGATGTTTTTTTCTGCTTCAATCGATTGAAGATTTTTTTTTTTTGTTTAGGTCAGCTAACGGTTCTCTTCCACTATCTAGTCTTTAAACTTCAATTCATAATGCATAATAAACTTCCATCATAGTTGTTTGATTGTTGTGTGTGTAGAATGAAAAGAAAAACAATGCTCAATTTATGTATGTATAATATGATAAAAGATATTGATCATTTTTATTTGATTTAAAAACAAAATTTCAAAAGGAATCAACTTCTTATTGTTGTAAATTTTAGTTGCGTGCAAGTTAATAGTAAATCATTAACCTTGAGGAAACAAGCTATTCGATTATGATCAATCGCTTTTGAATAGATTCAAGTTTTTTTCTTCTGTGTATTACCAATTTATTATCGGTTTTATTCGATAATCTTTTTGTTTCCATCTTAAATGTATTTTTGTTTTCTGTTATTAAACTCAGTAGAGCGTCACTGAGTGACAAGCATTCTTAAAAACAATGAAAAGAGTAAAATCGTGATTTTTTGTTATTCTTCAGAAATTGAAAATAACCAAAATGAGAAATAGATCAAAAATCTTTCACTTTGTTTCAATCAACTAAAAAAAATATTTGTAATGTATTGTATATAATTTAATATTTTGCGAATCTATTTGACTATGTGGTTTTCTAAATCTCAATATTTGTAAACGAACATTTATTTCGGGCTTGCTAAACCATTCAATAAACTCTAACAAATAAATGAAAATAAAAAAAACACGAAGAATTTTTTATGCTTAAACAAGTATCCAAATAAGCGTGAACTACTAATTCAATTCGTGCTCTGCAAACTGCTCAACTCTGCAAACGTCTAATTTATAAAAATGAATACTGCAAAAAGGCTTAACACTATTTATTTTTTATTTTTGCAAAAAGATAGTAGGTGTATATTTCATATTCAATTTATGTGAAAGAAAAAAAAAATAAAAAAAACTAGTATTAATTTGTTTGTTTATTTTAGAGAGGTTCAATTCGAAGTCTCTATATCAATATTATATTGTTAATGGCTTGAAAATTATTGAGCAAAGATTATAGCAGTCAATAGATTGATTTGGAAACGAAAATCTGTGAACATCTTTGAATTTGTGCCAGAGTTCGCACTAATCGTAAACAATCGTGATTTACCATTTTTCGAATCGAGTTTATTTGTGGTTTCTAATTTTATTTTTTTAGGAAAAACTGCTTACAATAGATAATTAATTCTGGGAAAACGGTTTTTAGTGTTTTGCATTTTTGCATCTTATTAACCTCAATCAAATGGTTTGCTTTTAACAACCCCGAAAAAAAACTGATTTGAAATTTTTATTTTTATCAAAATATTGAAAAATTGCTTCTAGGCAAATTTAAAAATCTAATTTGAGTTTTATTCTCTTGTAAACTGTTATAATTTTTGAATATTTTTTTTATAATAAACACTATTTTATTTGAGTTAATTTTGGGAGATAAGTACCGTATTTTTAAATAAATGTTTTAAATCATAGAACTTCACAAATATTTAAAAAACTTGAATTTTCCAAAAATAGATAATAAATATTAATAGATTCTATATTGTCAATACCAGTTTGGTAATAACAATTATTAAGTCGACCCTTAAATAAATCAAGTAATTTCAAATTGAAGGTTTTGCCATTCAGCAAGGTGGTCTGTTGGAGCAAGATCAAAAAAGAAATAAAAAAACTTGTTATCATGGTCAACATAACGGTAGAATAACGGATAGATGCAAAAAATTATTCAATTTATCTACCCTGAAACTTACTATTACTTATTCGACCTAATATTATCTTTATTTTTATCAAGTTTTTCTGTAATGTCAATAACCATAACAATTTTCAAAAATTGGATAATTGACAATGATAAAAATAAGAGTTTAGTTTAAAAAACATGAATTCTATCAACCAATTTGATTTGTAAAAAAAATTTTTTTTAAGTGTTTTAAAGAATTTATTGAAATTTAAAATCATTTTTTTCTAGTGTGAGTTATAAAATATTTTTTTAACTTGTAAGTCTGATTAAAGCCTATTACAACGAAACTTTTATTTCAATATTTTATCATTATTTTTTTATGTTGAAAAAAAATTTTCTTGCTGAAAATAACTATCAACGAAAATCAGTTTTTTGTTTGTTTGTTCAGTAAATGACCAAACATGAATCTGCCACTAAATTTGATTTGACTCCACCACATTCTACATTCACTGTAGTCAGTACAATAATACTTTTTGATTTTTATTACCACGATTATTGTTATTAGATTAGCACTCACACAAAAACGGAAATTTCGATTTATTTTAAATTGTGTAGCGTCGTTTCTTTTAAATGGATTCTAATTTAACCTTTTTTAATTCAAATTTGTTATCAAAAGCTCTTGTGAATAGAAATAACAATGAACATATCATGGTTATAAGTCCCTAACTACCCAAAAATCTACTTTCATGAAACTGTAAAAATAAGTTGATTCTGTGTGTAAGAAAAACGAATTTTGATGCTATTTGATTTTCGATCAAATTTGCTTCAGTTTTTCTTTCTAAAAAATTTGTTAAAATTGCATTTTTAGTAAAGTTATTTATTTATTTATCATTATTATTAAAATCAAGTTTCAATTTTTTTTAAATTGATTAAAATTTTGTTGAAAACAGTTTTACTTTGACAGGGTGTGACCTAGTATGGTTGCAATCTTCTACTTTATAGAATCTACACTATCTAATTTAGGATTTTTATAGTTAGATTATTGACGAGTTTGAAAATTTGATTATACAAAACAGCTTATAAAATGAATAAAATTTTTTCAATTTCCTGGAATTATTTTTTCTTTAAAAAAACAACGTTTTCTGGAAAATTCTGAAAGTAATTTTTATTCGAAAAATGATTTGAAAATCAGTAAATTAAAATTTCAAAAAAAAAATTAACTAATTTAATTCAAATCAAACTATTTTTTATATATTTAAAGTTCCAGTAACTTTTATTTGATAAAAAAACTGTAAAAACAAAAATGACACAATAAAACTACAAAATTTAAACAAATAAATTGACAAAATAACTTTTGAGATATCGGAAAAAAATTCAATATTCAACAAAAATAAAAAATAAAAAAAAAAATACAAAACAGGTTTTTTTTATAACACCTTGACCTGTTTTTGTAATAAAAAAAAAACAAATTATAGTTTTAACATTGAAGCATCATCTTCATGATGCGTTTTTTCGATTAAAACATCAAATTACTAATGAATGGCTTTTCATTATTCAGAAAAACAAATATTGAATAACTTAAAAAAAATTTTAAAACAAATATTTATTTGTTGTCTTTTAAATATCACTTAAATAAAAAAAAATATTAATTTTCTAAAAGAAAAATAAAACAATTCGAGTTTTTTTTATTGCCAATAACCAAGTTTTGAAAAAATTTTAAAAAAAATAAATTTATTTCAAGTTTGGCAGGTTACAAAAAATAATGTACTGTATCAATAGAAATTTTTTTTCTTTATTTTTCTTATCTAGTTTTTACTCGAAACACAGACACACATATTTACTGGCAAAAGAAATACTGAAACCGAATTGATTTAGTTTATAGTCTGTATGGCTGTATTTTCTTTTTTATTTTTATATCCATTACTTTTGACATCAAAGTTTAACAAATACCGTTTGCTGTCAAAAAATCACAAAGTTTTTTCAACAACTTTTAAAAGGCTTCTCGAGTTTTATATTTGTTTTGGTTTCTTTAATCGTTCGTGTATTTTTTTTCTATCACTCTCTTTCTGTATGAAGCCTGAAAACAAAAATTTTTTAAATTGACATTGTTTAAAAAAAGAAATTGAAAAAGATCATTTTGTTGTTTGATTCATGACCAGGTTATTATATAGTTTGTAAATGTTTTGAAGCTTATTCGATAAACTTTAAAACAATTTTTTCTAATTCAGATAACAAATTTTGCACCTGCTTGAGCAAGTTTTGTTTAAACTAATTTTAATTACAGTTAATTTTTTTTTTTGTTTGATAATATGAGTTCATGCTTGTAAGTTTTTTTTATTTTTGAAACAAGACTATCATTGTTATCTGCTAGCAATCGAAAACTATATGAAACGAAAAAAATCTCAATTGGTAATATATTAAGACAGCAGTTAAAATACCTAGAATTTCCTGTTATACAGAGCTCCAATTAAAATACTTTTTTTAATCTCAAAATTGTAAAGTTTGCAGCCAAGATTTTTTTTATTTTAAATTGGTTCTTTTTCGTGAGAGAAAACTCAATGTATACCAATAAATACTATAACAAATGACTGTGATTTTGCCAAAGGATTTCAATCGGTACTGCTAAAAGAAATTCTAGTTTGTTTTTATGTTTGTTATAGAAAAAAACCTTATTTTATTCGAAGGTTTTTTAGGGCTAATAAGTTTTTGTTTTCTTAGTAGTTCTCTTTAACACGTTCTACTTTAAACATTTTACAATGTTTAATAACTTTGTGTTTTAACAAACATATGTTAACAATTTAAAAATTTTTATTTTTTCAGAATCTCATTCATTTTTTTCACTATTAACTTATGGATAAATTATTCATTGTATTCAAATGTTTTTTATTTTATTGTTTAACCAGTGTTAAAAAACCTTTTTTAAAACTCTGCTTCAATTTAAAAAATTATCACAGAATTATTATGTA
This sequence comes from Octodonta nipae, assembly GCA_034190945.1. Taxonomy (NCBI): domain Eukaryota; kingdom Metazoa; phylum Arthropoda; class Insecta; order Coleoptera; family Chrysomelidae; genus Octodonta; species Octodonta nipae. Next base: position 135,981 of record JAVLUE010000256.1, on the reverse strand, counting down.
TGTATTTTTGTTTTCAGAAAAATTTAAAATCATTCAAGAAATGGTGGAAAAATTCCATTAGTTATCAAATTGAATTATTGTAACTTTTTTGTTTTTTAATAAATAAATTTAAATTTATATTTAATTATTACTTAAATAATAAATTTATTCAATAAATATAAAAATAAAAATTATCAAATGTAAAAACAATTTTTTTTGTTATTTGTGAAATGTTCTGTTATGTTAGTTGCATCAAGAGTCAGATGGCGTTAAAATCAACATCATAAAAACGACATATACAGAAAGCACTGAAATAACTTTTCCATTTTTAAGTTTTTTTTAAGTTCTACTTCTTTCTTTTGAGAGTTTTAGATTGTATTAAAAAGTTTCGATAACTTGACTTGTTTTGACTACATGTTTTTCTTTTCACCATCGAAATCTTTTTTGCACCTGATTCCTTTTGGAAAAAAAAACAAATTCAAATTTTATTTTTGTTTTCAACACAGATGATGCATTTTCAAGTTTTTTTCTAAATTTTCATCAAAATGCAGGAGTTCATTGAAAAAAATTAATTGGAATAAATTCAAGGAAAATTAAGACATTAATGAATTTTTTTGCAAGGTCACACAAAAGTATTGTATATTTTTTTTAAATTTTAACTAAAATCAATAATTTTGTTTATTTGTTATTTATTGAATCAAAAAAAAAAAAATTCTCAAATATACTTAGAACTTAAAAAGTATTCATATTGAATGTTCTCATAAAATAATATAATCAAAAGATTTTTCGATTGTCAAATTGTGAAATTCGACTTTCATGACAAAATTCATAATTTCCTACAACAATAAGAATTGATTGTTCTGGTATTTTATATTGTAACCCGGTATGTAAAAAATTCAAATAAAAGTTTAATTGAAGCTATTAATATGCTATGAAAAATGTTATTTTCAAGACTATTTTGCTTTGATATTCAACACAAAAAACAGCGTTTATAAAACTTCGTTGTATAGAAAAAAAACAACGTTATGAATGTTATGTCATAGAGGTTAGAGTTGGCACCAATCATTTCAAATTCATGGTAATCATTTGTTTTAGTCTCTCTGTTTCGAAAGTAAAATCATCATGATAATCGATATTTTTTTTGTTAATAATCGATATTTTTTTGTTAATAATCGATATTGTTATATTTAATGGCTTTTAACAATCTACACTTTATTATTTGGCATTTTTCATTGATTTATTTTATTTTTTCTCTATTATTTTAGAAAAAAAAAAATGATTGACGCGGGAGACGATTGATCGTCGACTTTCACTAAATTCTTCATTATAATTTTTGAAGGTTTTTTCACTATTAATTTAAGTGGTTTTTTTTAACAGGGATATAAACATTTTTTTGTTTCTCTTTAAAAATTTATTAAATTTACTATCAAAATTATATTTAATTGAATTCTTTCTTTAAAAAACCTTAAATACTTCGAGTCATTTTTAATTTAAATGATTTTTTAAGTTTTCAGCTGTCTCAACAAAAAATTATAAATAGAATTTAAATTTTAAAAAGTTCTTGCTTTATTTGAGAACTTTGTATTCTTCCATTCGTTGAAAAAGTTGAAATTTATTTTCAACTCAAAAATATTTTTTAGTAAGATTTTTTTTGATTTAAAAAACAAAAAAATATTTACTTCTATTTTTCCAATTTTTATTGAATCTATTATCTATTATTAAAAAAAACACAGAAATCGACTTCACATACCACTAAATCAATCTTTTTATTGAACCTTTTATATATTTTTTTATATAAATTGTTATAAATAATTTTCAAAAACTGGGTTTGCAATGTGTTCAGTGAGAAATGTTTATTTCAGTTTTATTATAAAATTGATACTAAAAATTTTAAATAACGATAGTTTTGAAATTTCATTTTTTCTTGAAAATAACAAAACAATTTTTTTATTTGAAACAAAACAATGATGACATTGTCTCATCATTTAAGTAAATTAAATTTTAAAAACTCAAATTCTATCAATTATTGACAAAAATTGGCTTTATTTTTCAAGTTTTTGATTCTAAATTTCGGTTTTGAATTAATTATTTTGAAAAAATTGTATTATGTTTAAAGGATCAAATTTCATCCTCTGTTTAAATATTAACATTTAAAAAGTTCAACGGAGAAAAATTTTATGAATCGAAAAATTGATGAAAAAGTGATTTGTATAAGTTTTTTTTGTATTTATCTAAATCGATTTTGTCATAATTTTTTTTTTGTTGTGATAATGGTCACGGCAAACAAATAAAATAGAAAAAGATTGTGCTAACGTTGAAAGAAATTCTTTAATGAATCAACACACACACATATTCGAGTTATCGGAGATCATGTAGGCGATCACATCAGATGATATTGATGATGATGGTTAAGAAAAGATTCGTATCTTTGAAAAAATACTAATGAAACATGGTTTCGATTCAAATCGAAAAAAAATTCTTTTACAGATAGTTTGAACAAAGTTTCGTTTTTATTTTTCTTCAGAATCTTTTTTGATGTTTATTTCGTTTTTTTTTGTATCTGAATGATAATAATAAAGCTAAATGAAAAAATACTCGTTCACAATAAATATTAATATCAAATAACAAAGTTTGTTTTTTTACTGGTTTTTTTATAATAAAAGCATGATTCCGTTCAATGATATCAAACTACTATAGTTTATTGGATTTTAAACTCAGATAAACTTATTTTGATTTTGTTGAAATTTTGAATTTTTTTCAGAAAAATAACATAAGTTACCAACTAAACGGTTAGTTTTTTTCACATAAAACAAATTATTTTTGTCATTCTGAAAAGAAAAAAAGTTTGATTTGAATTTTTTTAACATTTTTTTCTTTTTTCATTCAAGTAAAACTTATTTAAAAATGTTTTCTTACCCACATGAGTTTTGACATTTAAACAGTTTGTTGTGTAATTTAATATTTTTCAAACATTAACAAGCTGTGATAGCAATAATTGTTAATATTATTATTCAAATCATGTTAGTAACAAAGCACAAAAAAGAAAAGAAATTCTATTTTTTATGCCTGCATAAAAAAAACTCAATTTGAAAAAATGTCTTAAAATTGATTCCATAAAAGAAAAATTTAACTTTTTGTTAATACAGAGAAAAACCTGTCAAAAAAAAAATTTTCTATTTGAATTATCACACTTCTTGTGAGTGTGCACTTTATTAAAAGTTTATTCTCACTATTTAAAAGTTGTGACAATAATAGTGAAAGTTGACAATGGTTTGAAATTTATGATGTATATAATTTGTATAGCATGAATTTGAGCTTGAACAAGCTAAAAGATCGCAGTTTTATAATTATATAATAAAATAGAAAGGAAATTTAGCATTAATAATTTGAATTACGAGAAAAAAAATTTCATTTTACACATAGAACACTCTGGAAATTGTAAATGTTAAATTTTTTTATTTAATAATATTTAATAATTGTAACCTGTAAATATTTTGTTTTCCAAAAATAAAAATAATTTGTTTTGAAAGCTAAGTTTTCTAGAAAACATTAAAACTATGCTTTTCTTGACTTTAATTTAAAAAACCATAATAGAATTCTAATAGCGCTAACAATCTACAGAATCGACAGATCCCGTTCATTAATACAAAGATAAAAAAATTAAAAAAAATTATCGTTATAAAACAAATGTTTGTTTTGTATTCATATCAATATCAATTCTTTTTCTAATTTATTTAGAAAATCACAAATACTTTCTGATAAAAAGTTTACGCCTCTATTAATTTTAACAATTTTTCAAAGTGTTGGAACAGTTTGGCATTCAAAAACAAGTGAAAATCATCTTAATTCAATTAAATTAGAAAAAAAACAAAAATTGTTCTGTTGTTATTGTTTTGTGTCATTAAAAAAAATAGTTTCTTTTTTTTTGGACAAAATTCCAACGCACTACATTCTTTAATTTGATTGAATAAATATCAGCCCAACTGGCAAACTGAACAAATATTGTTATCACAAAAATAATGCTTTCTTTAAGAAATTGATTCATGTTTTATGTCAAACAATTATTGGCAATTTCATCAATCGAATGATTTTTATAAATTGCATTTAATCAATTCAAGCTTCAGAGAAAAAACAAAACAACAAGGACTAATTACATTTCAAGCTGATCTAAAAAAGTCTGTTAAACTGAACAAACAAAGAAAATACTATTATTATTATCTAGATGTCAAATATGAAATTCTACAAACATTAAAAAAATTATGAAAAAGACATCAACATTTAAAAAAAAATTCATTTAAAAAAAAAAAAAAATTTCATAAAAATCCAACTGGTTAGTGATGTTTTATTTCCATATTGTAAAATTTTGTAATTTTTTTCTTGGAAAGAGCATTTATTCCCTTCAAAAATATTTTTTCGTTGCTAAAAATGCGATAAATAGTTCAGTTGACATTTAAACAGCTTTTATTTTTTTTAAATAAACCAATTTTTTCTTCAAAAGTTAAATAAAGTCAATAAAGTTGATACAATGGACTCAATGGATTATTTATTTATTTTTTATCAATAAAATGTTGAGAAATTATATTTAAATAAGATTTTCTAGATAAATTTGTCTTATGATAAAGTTTCATCATAAATTTACTTATTTTTGAATATGTATTCAACACCTTCATCGAATTTGAGAAAAATTTATGTTTTCTAACGTTTTTTTAACATTTGATGTTGAAATAAAGGTTTCAAAATATTCAGAATATAAAACATCTGCTTTGTCGTTGGGTTTAGAACACTAGAACGAAATTGTTGCCATAAATTAAAAATAGTGAGAACAATAATGGACACGATTATTTACCGATGCAAGTCTTAAACGACAATTATTACTATTTACTATTAACTCAGAGTTTTCTTAAAGTTTATGTTGTTTATTTTTACAGAAAATTCTGTTTTTTAAGAACCTACAAAGGATAAAACAGAAAAAATAAAAATTAAACGTAGATTTGAAATGACTTTTTAATCTTGCATCTTACATTAAAACAAGGAAGAACCAAGATTAAATTAACTCATTGTTCATTTTTGTTGCGAAAACATTAAATTTGATATTTTTATTAAACTGTTTCATATAAATTAGTAAGCTTAACATTTTCGAAAAATAAAAAATTGATGCTCTTTTTTTAATCTAATTAATACCAAATTCTAGATTTTTTTAGCTTTAATCTAACGTTTAAACCTAATTGACTGTCAAAAATTGACATCGAAGTTTGCAGATTATGATCTTGTTTCAAAAACAATTATTTTTATTTAGTAGTTGAAATATTTTGAGCTTTAAGTTAACATTGATAAAACTTATAATTTGATGAAGTCTGATGAGGTTTTTTCTGTTTAAATTATTTAAAATTTTTTGATTTTCTGAAAAATGTTTTCAAATTTCTAATATTTTTTTATTGTTAACAAAATCTGTTATTCAATTTGATAAAGTTTAATTAGTTTCAAACATTTCATCTTTTAAAAAATTGAAAATCTAAATATTGATATAAATTTTTTTTTTAGAAATCTCTATTCAAAACGACTTAAAATAAATACCAAATAAATGGAATTAAAACGTCATGCGCGAATAAATCCAATCTTTTCACTGTTCCTCGAATCGTTTTCATTTTTGTGCTGGAAAAGAACCCAAGAAACACTAGCGAATTGTTGTTTGCTTTTTCTCGTTCAATTGAATCATTTATTTTAACAACCACACAACAAACTTTAGTTTGCTATTGAATAGCATATCGTAAAGACGAACGATTTTTTTTATTAGTTTCTTCAAATATTTAGCATAGATTCTTACATTTTTAAATGGAAAAAAAATCGAGAATATAAAAGAAGAAAAAATAATTTTTTATAAAATGAAAAGAAAAAATCGATTTTAATTTTCTTTGACATTGGATCTCAATCATCACACTGAACAAGTTTTCATTTTAAATTTTTTTTTTTTTTTTTGAGAAGCCTCAGAAAAAAAAAATTTGGATAAAAATCTGAAATGAATTTCTCGAACAAAAAATTGAAAATAGTCTACTGAATTGACTAAAAAAACAAAAATTGAATTAAAGAAACTTTTGAAACTTGTCAAAAATGGTCATTTACAACGAAAAAGCGACCAACTACCCCAAAAAACAAGTCTTCCAATGCTTTTTTATTTGCTGATAATAATGAAAATTATTCTAATGGTAATCATTCGAGAACGAGCCTCGATGATTCAATTCATCAATCACTGCCTACAACTTATGACAAGCTGTATCAATGTCCGGCGTCATCTCTAACCACGAGAAAAACGACGCAATGTTTCTATTATCCTCCACATCCTTGCCATCATTGTCATCACCCTATTAAAATGATTGAAACTATCTCTTCATCTAATAGATCAAATCTAGCCTTTCCTAGAAATCAGTCAAGTAATCGTCCATGGTGGAAAAATGCCAACTATCATATGAAACGATGGTGGATACCTCGTCGAATGATTGTCAAACTTTTTCAAGTAAGTTTTTCTAAAAAAAACTTTATTTTTTATTCTAGTTTCTTTTATTCAATTTGAAACTGAACCAGAACAAGTTTTTTGTTCGTTTTTTGAAAACTCGAATGATAAATTCTCAAGTGTTCACTTAATCATTTATTTTCTTTTTCAATATAAAAGAAGCAAAATGGAAAAACTTTAAAATTGAATTCAATACATTAGGTTTTTTGATTGTTGAATTTCCCATATGATTATTGTCACAATTTTTTTTACAAATAATGATCGAGAATAAACACTTAATTTTCTTTAACGTTAAATAATTTATTATTCCCATGGATATTTATTCAATACAAGTTTAAATATCAAAGGCCCAAGAGTGTTGTTTTTCATTCTCAATAATAACTCGCTGGTTAAAGCATTATATATTTTGAATTAGTTTTTGTTTAGTTAGGCTTAAGATAGTGTTTGCCATTTTCATTGTTGTTTTTTTTCAAAAAATCAACAAAACCAAAATCTGAGAAAGATCAAAACTTTCAAAAACAAACCAAAAAGCGTAAAAAAGTATCATCAGCAAAAGTTTTTTTTTCATTCTTTATGATTGCGTTAAGAGAAATGATTCTAAAAGGCAAACGACATACCTATCAAGTTACTTAGTCAGAAAAGATAGCGCAAAACAATGAAAGAATTCAAATTGACTGGAAGATGAAAACAAAAACAAAAAATACACTAGACACAGGAAACTCAGATAGAGACCAACACTTCGAGAAAGTAAAAAAAAATCCCCTTCAAATTCATTCACATGCTATAACCTCATTGTTGTTGAGAATCAAAAAGAAAAACAACGATGTCGTCTTGTTTTTCTTTTTGTTGAACGCTCCAATGCTGATGATTAATTGATAGAGCTATTCAATGGCTCAAAAGCATAAAAAACATTAGAAAACATGTAAACAACAATACCGACCGATACCGTGGCATCTTTGTCGTTATTATTCTTTTATGTTTTTGAAAGAAAATTGTGATACTGACCCTCGGTCCTTACAGTGAGCCTTCCATATCAAATAACTAACAAAGTAAAAAGGTTGAAGTTTTTTTGAACAAAATTTCAGGAATTTTTATGAAAAAAAAATACTTGACTCGACCATCAAACTATTAAAATTTAAATGAGATTTTGAAAAGTGTTTTGTTAAAGAAATGATCGATCTTATTTATTTCTTTTGTCATCGTTTACTTGTCATTCTTTTTAAAGTTTTTTTTTTTTACATAATGATAAATATTGAAATTTCTATTGAATTCTTGTGACTTGAAAAAAATATTTTGCAACAATAAAATTGTTTAAAAAAGCACTTTAACAAACGCCAACTTTTTGGCTTGGTTTTCAAAACGTTCATAAATATAAAGAAATTCAATTTTCAGAATACAAGAATCTGCTTTATCCTCGAAGCACATTATCACAAAGTTTATAAACTTCAATATTTTTCTTTTATTTTACACATTTTCAAAAAATAAATTTTGAATTATTTTTGTAATAAATACTTGGATATTTTATTATATGAAAAATTTTGTTTAACAAGATTGTCAAACATTTTTGAAACCCGATTTGTGCTTCATTTCACGTAACTTATCAAAAATTTTTTATTTATCAAAATTTTAAATTTTTATTTTTTTTAGAATTAATTTTTCTTGGAAATATTCCTGAAAAATAACTTAAATGGTATTAGTATCATAAAAAGCCCTAGAACAAAGTTGAACAGTTATTGAAATTGATGATTTTAAATTCAAATTTTTAAATTTTTTCTATTTTTTTATAAAAAAAATGTTATTGCTTCAAGAGAGCCGATAAGAAACAAATACACTTTTTGTTTGCTTCTATTTTAAAAACGTTTTTTAATTTTTTACGTTTTATTTTTTAAATTAGAGAATCGAAAACTTTTTTTTAGTAATATAAATCAAATTTTTAAAAAATACTGAGAATTTATAGCAATTTGATTTAATTATCTAGTTTGGAAATGATAACAATAATAATTTTTTATTTTGATTAATAATAACTTTGTTGTTTTTTTTTTCTTTGAACATAATTCTGTTGGTTATCTAGAAAAAAAATAAAAACTATGGTTATAATAAAAGTTATTTCATCTATATTTTATTTAATATATTGACTCAATGTTTTGAACAAAATTGATTAAAGCTCCCTAAAAAAAAAAAATTTTTTAAACTGAAATTTAATTTTCGTGATCAAGAATTCATCAGAACAAGAAAATTCAATTAATATCAGGAAGACAATTTTTTTCTGTTCAAACAAACGGCAAAGTCTATCAAATTTATATATCAATTTAAATTGTTTATAATTTTTTCTAAAATTGAATTATAAATAAAATTACTGAAGCTTTTTTTCAAAATTGAATTCCTTAAAATTGCAACACGCGGCCCGCGGGTCAGATTTGGCCCTCGACGCGATCTCTTTAAAGTTTTCAAATCTCATTAAACACAGATCTCATAACTGGTTCACACTTAGGAAATGCTTTAAGTTTGAGAAACTCCAACACTTCAAATAATATTAAATCTAGTGCAAAATTAACTATGAATTTCATCAAATAGGATTGAAAAACTTGTAAAATGATATATAGGGATGGGCAAACAAAAATAGCCGATTTGGAAGCCGCAGTTTCAATGTTTAAGATACTACCACATGAGAAAAATTTTATTTTTTTGATAAAAACATTTCTACAAGTCATAGAAATTAAATTTTGAAATAATAAAATAATAAATTATAACTCCAAATGAAAGCCGCAAAAAATTTGAAAAGAACCACATTTTCCTACCTCTGATATATAAAAACTCACACTCAATTTTATTTTTTGGCCCGCGACTTGATGAGATTATTTTTTTGGTCTATGTCAAGTTGCACACGCCTGCCTTATATATTAATTTTACATTTTTGAATAAAAAAAATAATTCTTTTCTCTAAGATTTGAATAAAAATTTTAATTCATATTCATGGTATATTGGTTGATATAAAAAATTCTTTCAAGGTGTTCAATCAATTTTGAATTCAAAGTTTAGAATCGTTAAGTTTTTTGTGTGATTTCATAAAGCAATGCGTAGAGCTTATTTTATTATTCAAACGCCATATGACTCTTTTTTTTTATAAACAAACTTAGTGAAAATGTTTTTTCAGCTCGGTTTGCATGGAAGCCATTTTTTTCATCTTGTTCACCTTTTGGTTTTATCATCACAAAAAAACTAGAGCTCATTTGTTCAACAACAAATAAAACTGACGACGCAAAAAAAAACGGTTTATTTTTCAAGTTTTTTTTCTAGAATCTGTATTAATTTTATTTTAAAAATATCACTTTATTATTATTACAACAAATAAGTTTGAAACTTTCGCTTTTTCACATGCAGAAAAAAACCGTTTTTTTGCACGGACAATTAGGTTAAGAACGTGATGCCTCGTATCATATACAGTTAAATGTGTTTGCGTACGATTATGATGATGATGATGATGATACACATTCGTGGTTCTTTCTATTTTTTACTGTTTCAGTTTTTCTCTCTTTGTTGCATTGAATCAAATCAAACGAATCTGGTGTTGTACCTTGTGCATAGAAGTGGGCAAAAATATTTTACAAACACAGAACTTTATCTTTTTTTTCTATTTGTTTGGTTTTCATTGCCTAAAAAAACACAATAATAATAACTAATGACATTCTAGAAGAAGCCCTTTTTCTTTCTTAGAAAAAAAACGACCAAAAAAGAATATAATTTTTTTTTTGATTTGGTTAGCCCAAACAACAAATACCACTTTTTATTCCACCTAAATTTATTTTATTTAGTTTTTTGGTTTTGTTTTGTTTTTTTGTGATATTTCTTTCAAGTTTCATTAATAACCAATCAAAATGTCAAAACATTTTTGTTTAAATGGAATAAAAAAGCAAAAAAAAAAATTAGTTTTTATAAATTTTTTCCTGTCAAATTGAGTTGTTTTCTATTTTTAATGAAAAGAAAAAATTTCTATTAAATCTTTTTTTGATTAACACAAAAAATACCTGTTGTTTGAAATGAATTATGATAACTTTGATCATTAAAGTAATAAAAAAAACACAAATTCAATAAAATCAAATTATAATTTAATATATTTTCTTTGAATTAACCAAATAAATTAAAGTAGATATAGCAATGTTTTCTTTCGATAGACAAAGATAAAGATAGAATTATTTAATCAAATTTTTTACAAAAAAAAAAAAAAAAAAAAAAAATTTCTAATAAAGTTTGAATCATGGAAAACAAAAAAAAACTTTTGTTTGGAAAAACCAAATAAACCCTCAATGGAGGTTAATTAAACGGTTATTTATGAAGTAAAAAAAATTATAAAACTCATTATTTAGAATCCCTTCTTTTGTTATTAAATAACAACAATAAATATTTGTTTGTGAAACATTCGAGATACATTTCTTTAGGGTATTTTCTTTTTGGATTTGTCTTTTTTGTCTCAATTTTGTTTTTTCAATGTTTATTTTGTGACTTGGAATTTTTTTGTAATGTTTTTTTTACTTTCACTACTATAGTTTTGACAACAGTAATGATGTGATGCAACCCGTAATTTTATTTCATATTATTCTTTTTAGATCTTCAAGTTTAGTTTCTAGTTTATTTTGATTTTAATAATAGAAATTCACTTTTAGTTGTGACAATCATTAGTGGTATCGTACACTTTTCAGCAGAAACATTTCTTTAGTAAATTTTTTAAAAATATAATATAAAACTTGATAGCTTTGTTGGGCAAATTGAAATTAAATATTTTTTTGAATGTTTTGTCAACAAATCTTTGTTGTTTTTTTCTGTTAAATTGTATTGAAATTTTATTTCAATTTCTTGATTGATTGAACTGTTGAAAATATCATCAAGTAAAACTTAGAAAAAAAGTTTAGTTTAAAGTTCTGAAATTTATTTGAAAAATCAATTTATATTTTATTCCAGTGAAGAAAAATAATTATAAATTGAAAAAATTGCATTAGTTTTTTTTATTTTTCAATTTATTAAAAAAATCGGCAACAACTTTAGTAGTTTCAGTTTTTAAATGAAAACTAATAAAATTTAGAAACGAAAAATTCATTTTATTTCACGAATAAAAAAAATCTATTTTAATATAAACCGTTGACATGCGTGTCTGTAGTAGTGTTTTAGAATTTCTTTTTTTCGCTTGGTTTTATGTGCGTATAAATATTGTATCAAACAATATATTACTAGTAGATATAATAAATATATTTCTGTGATAAATTTTTGCACTAAATATAAATTGGTTTATGAATAGAGTAAAAAAAATGACCGGAAATCGAAGGCAAATAAATGAAAATCAAAGGTAAAATTTTTTTTTATATGAAACTAATTCTCAACAAAACGCCATAAAATTCTGTTCAGTAATGAAACGAAAACTTTTGATTTTTATATCGTTTTTCAATTTTTTTTTTCATTTAATTTAAAATCTTAAAATGATGTATAAAAAGAATTGGAGTATTTTTCTATTCTTTTCACCATGAGAAATAAAAATTTGATTTTTATAAAAACTTTATGACCAAGTTTTAAAATAAATAATAAAAAAACTTAAAAATAACTTTTCTGGTGAACTAAAGTGAATACAAGGGTTTGAAATTATTCATAAAAATTATCATCCACATGAAACAAAAAAACAGTCTTCTTATTTTAAATTCAAATTTTGCTTTTTGTTTCAAAAAAGAACATTCAAAAAAGTTTTAAATAAATGAAATATAAACTTTTGAAAATTTTTTAAGAATTTTAAGAAAAACACTAAAAAAATTTTTTTTTTTTTAAATCTGCAGATTTATCATTTTTGGAAAGAAAAAATTGATTTTTTTTGAACATCTAAAAATTTATTTTCTTTGGATTAAAAAAAAAAATATTTTTTAGTGTAATTTTTGATACACAAATTTGAATATTTTTATAAAAATTTTTCAAAAAAAAAACAATTATTAAAAAAAATTTTAAATTCTATTAACACTTGAATAAATGAATAAACAAGCCAACTTATTAATTTTTTTATTAGAATTAAACGTTTCTCATGCTGAATAATAAAAGCGTTTTTCTTTAAAAACTCAAAGAACAAAATTAAAAAAAATAATTTTCATTTATTTTCACTAACGTTTTTGGTCTTTTTTATATTTGACTTGTTACGTTTGTTTTGTTTTTACTTAAAAAATCGCCAAAAATCGATGCAAATAAAAGCTAAAGAATTTTTTCAAATGGATTTTGTTTTCTCTGTTTCCTCTCAAAGTGTTTTATTTTACTTTAAATTTTTAAATTATATTTACTTTTAACCTCATCTATTCCAATGCATAATTGTTTTTGTATGATTATAATCATGATAAAAATTTAAAAATTATTAAGCTTTTGTGATAAAAAAAATCAGTTTATTTTATTCTCAACTCAAATGGAATCGGCTTTATAATTTAATATTTTCGAAAGTTTTTTTGAAAATAAATGTTGAATAATAAATTGAAAAGCAAAAAAAAAAAAATGATTTTGATTTTTAAGTTTAAAATACTCTTCATCTCTAATTGATGATTGAAATATTTCAATCAAACATTATTAAAAAAGCAATTTGCATCAAATTTTTGATGAACAGCTATACAAAAAACTGATACAATTCAACAAATTTCAAATTATTTTCTGAAAACGAAAAAGCTAAAGTATCAGAGTTATTGTCATATATATTATAAAACATATTTATTATAGCCTCATAATAATTTATTGTCAATTTATTTTTTTTATTTCTGGTGCTTGCAGAAAAAGATAAAGAGTTCAAAACGACAAGATATTTTTTTTCAATCTCAACTTAGGCTACAAGTGTTTTTTTTAAATCACAAAAAAATGAAACTAAAGACGATTCAGAAATAAAATTTTTTTTCTGAAAAAAGATGCCATTAGAAAGCACCGATAGGGTTTCATGAGAAAATAAGGCCGACGACCACCTATAAATGGGAAGCCTATCAAGAAGCAACTGATGAAAAAACAAAACAAATATGATAAAAAAATTTCTTCATTAAATTCAAAAAAAAAAAAAATGTTTCGTTTGGCCATTTTACAAAAATAACTTCGAAACAGGATTTTAACAAAAGATTTCAGTCATAAATAAGCTGCAACAAAAGAATTTTACTTTTCTAAATTGACAAAAAAATAGATCTGACCAAAAAAAAAACTTTTAGGGCGTTATTTTAGACAGTGTCTGAATTTGAAATATGAAAATTAATACACCAGTTAAATATGTTTTATATCATTATAAAAATTTGATAGAAATGTTTTAATTCCATATTTAAATAATTTTATACATGAAATTTCGATTAATCAGGTCGCCTAATAATGACAAATGTTTTTTTCCATCAATGCTGACAATTTGAAAACGCGATTCATTACCTAATCCTTTACAGGTCGGATAAGAAAAAGTCAAAAAGACTTCAAAAATATATGTTAGCTTTCTTGCGCCAGTCAACCTACATCTATTTGAAAACAGGATGACTTATCAACGTGCGTAAAAAGCTTTTCAAAAATTTTAATCTGAAAATATCAAGTGTTTCAGTTTTTTTTATGAACTTTCGTTTCTACAAAACCAACAACTTTGATAAATTTTTGCAGAATTTTCTTTGAAAATGAATAATGATTGAGAGAAAGAGAGAAATTCATTCGTTTTTTAAACCATTGTGAGATTAATTAATTACTGAAATATTTATTTGGAAATGTTTCTATGGTACTTTGTATTCAATGTAAGGTGTGGTCAATTCGATACAATGAAACTTCGTTCTTTATACACATTAAAAATATAATAGATAATTCAAATATCTCATTCATATTTAAAATCTTATTCTAAGCATTTTTTTAATAAATTTCAGTATAGTATTGTAAAACACAGTTTCATATTTGTATTTAAAGTTTAGAATTGAAAAAATTTAAACTTCATTTTTTTTTTTTAAACAAAATGAGGTAGCAATTTTATTGTATTTTAGTTGAAATTTTTTTTCGCATTTATTTATTTATTGTTTTTAATTGAAAATGACTAAAATTTATTTTTAAAATTTTTTTTCAGTTTATATTTTTTGTCGTATTGATGGCCACTGTAATTGTGAACATTTTTTTATAGTGGATACAACTAATCGTCTCATGATTGCTGATAAAGAAAAAGAAAACGTCAGATTCACAAATTGATGGTTAGTTTTTTTTTATTTTTCATTGTTATTGTCTAGGTTTTGTTTGACTATCATTAAAATAAATTTTTTTTTTCAAACAAAACAGATAATTATTCGCATTTCATTGAAAATTCCGATGATTCTCAATCGAGAAGTCAACAAAGTTTCCGAGCTTCAAGATCGACATTTGTTGATGGTTCTTTATTGAAACCAATCAGTTTGAAATTGCAAGAAAAAAATCAGCAGCAGCAACAGTATGGCTCATTGAAACTGGAAATTTTAAGCAGTCAAACGAGAGTTTATGTTGTGGTGGATGGAACAACCGTATATATAAATTATATTGTAAAATTTATTTCAAAAATTTTTGTTTATGATTAAGATTCTTGATGACACTCATGAAACCAAGGGTCGTGGCATCCACGTTCTTGTGCTGCATCAATCAACAGGGTCGATAATGGCTCAGCGTTTATTTGATACTTATTCGCCTCACGAAGACGAATCTATGTCTCTGTTCTTGAATTTAATTTCGGACGGTCGAATTATTGTATTTGCCATTAAAGATGAAGGGACGTTTCAAATGAAACAAGCAGCTCGAGATCAACTGCAGCGTTTAGGCTCAAAACGAGCTCGTGAAATAGGTTGGCGTGACATGTGGTCTTTAGTAGTGCGCAAAGGGGATCGAGCCCTTGGCGAGGCTTACGCTAAATCGGCTGACTTTAACAGCTGGGCGGCACCAGTTTTATTGCAAGTAACAGTACCATTAGTGCCAGCTGAACGTTCAGAATGTCCTGAATGGCCAATAAATGACGAAAATCAACGCCGCCGATCGTTTTGTTCACGAATTGAAGGCTACGGATCAGTATGCAATTGTCAAGATCCTGCTCCATTAGATTTTAGTCATTTATCTTCAATATCAGAAGATCAAAAATCATTATACGAAAAAATAGGAAAAGTTCCAATATCCATAGTTGCTTCTAATCGTCCTCAATATCTTATCGAATGTTGCAAAATCTTTTGTCAGCGCGTGGATGTAATCCGTCAATGATCACTATTTTTATTGATGGTTATTTTGAAGAACCTTTAGAAGTAACTAAACTTTTTGGTTTGAGAGGTGACATTTTCATAAATTATTGAATAATGTGTGAATGAATAAATTTTTAATTTAGGAATACAACACACTCCAATCGGCTTAAAAAACGCCCGCATTTCACAACATTACAAAGCTAGTTTGACAGCAACTTTTAACTTGTTTCCTGATGCAGAATACGCTATTATTCTTGAAGAAGATCTTGACGTTTCTCCGGATTTTTTAGGATATTTTGCCCAAACCATGCATTTATTAGATGAAGATCCATCACTTTATTGTATTTCAGCTTGGAATGATCAAGGATATGAACACACTGCTCGTGATCCATCTTTGTTGTATCGTGTTGAAACAATGCCAGGTCTAGGATGGATTCTCAGTCGGAAGCTATACAAAGAAGAATTAGAAAATAGATGGCCTACCCCAGAAAAACTTTGGGACTGGGACATGTGGATGCGATTGCCCGATATTCGCCATGGTCGCGAATGTATAGTACCAGATATTTCTCGAACTTATCATTTTGGATCTTCTGGCATCAATATGAATTCGTACTTTCAAGATATTTATTTTAAAAAACACGCTTTTAACACTTTACCTCATGTTCGAATGCATGATGTTGAAAGGTTTTTTTAATTGACAAAAAAAACTTAATTGATAATTTTTTTTCTTATTTTTAGTCTTAAAAAAGAAAATTATGAGCAAATGATTGAAAACTTGATTCGTTACTCTCGAGTAGCAAACCATTCAAAAAATCCTTGCGATTCAGATTTTTTGCCTGAAAAAATCTCATCTTTAAATGATAAAGACTACAGAGAAAATCGATGGAATCAAAGCCAAAAAAGTAACTGGTTCAAGGATAACACATTTATTGTTTATGTTCAAATGGAAAATAATCGTGATTTCAAGACATGGCTTTATGTTGCCAAATGCTTCAAAATTTGGGATCTTGATGCTCGAGGATATCATCGATCTATGTGGAGATTTTTTTTCAATGATAATCATGTTCTTGTAATAGGCGTGCCTCAATCGTCATATTCTCATCTTAAGCCAAGTCATGTGACACCGATCTCTATTGAATGAAATTCTGAAGAACAGAAATTTCAGACAATTGAAAAATTTTCGACATTTTATTAGGAATTCTGTGATATGAAAACTTTTATGCCAAATATTTTTTTTTCAATTTTAATCTTTTTTTTAAATTCAATCGAAATATCATGAATGTAAAAAATTTGTTAAGCTGATGAAAGTCTATCCTTGAGAATTGATATTGTTTCATTTTTACAGCTTTTTTTTGTTTTTTTTTTTCAAGTCAATTGATTAATTGTATCTGTGTGCCACAGTTCTGTGCCAACTTTTTTGAAAAAATATTTTAAAAATAGCTATTTTATTTCTGAATTCTGTCCTAGATTGTGATCGTTATGCCACGTATTTCAGAAACGACAGACCAACGCAATTACCACCCTTATTCTTATAATTATTTTTTTCGTTTTAATGTCAATTTGTTTGTCTGGTCATTCATCCATTTTTTTCTGTTAGAAATAATTTTTGTTTCAAGTTTTTAAAAATTATTTTTTTATATAATTTCATTGTAGTGTTTATTTTGATTATTAGCTAAAATTTTATTTTTTGAGTCAGAAAAAAATAAAAAACTGATTCAAAATTACATTCATTGTTTCTCATTAAGTTTAATGTTTATTAATAAACAATAAAATCTTTTTAAACATACATGTTTATTAAATATAATGAATTTTTTTTTGTCAAGTTGAATGAACCAGTTTTTAGCTGATGATAAAATTGAAAAATTTGAAGCAATTAAAAAATTTCTAGCTTTTGATTTGAAAAATTTTCATTCAACTAGAACTTGATTGAGCTTCTGCTAAATCGCGCAGGAAAATTTGTGAGAAATTTCATAAAATTTTGAAATTAATCAATTATATGATTTAAACTTGTGAATTTATTACCAGAATGTAAAAAAATTAATTTTATGAAACTAAATAAATAGAAAAATATACAATTTTTAATAAATTTCACTTATGATTGGAGAGTTCAGAGATCAAAAAATAAAAACAGATTATTATTCAACACTATTATTCTTCAAATTTGACTTCTTGCACCACGTATTTCTTCCAATATAAATCATCTGACGTAATACGCACAGTAGATCTTGGCGAGTCAGGCTTTGTAAAAAGAATGTAATCTTTAGTGATCTGAGATATAATCATTGATAAAGTTTTGCCATCAAAACAATGAAGTATGACATCTTGACTAATTTGAAAACATTTTTTATCGTAGTAAAATATGCCCGATTCAAGCCGAACCTCAGGATGAACAAACTTTGGAGCTCGATTTTTGCTTTTTTTTGCAACAATACGATTGGATGTCGATTTGACAAAAGCTGGTTTCTGAGAAGCGGTCTTTGAATTAGTCGATGTTTTCATTGAGGACATAATTCGTTTAATAACTTTTAAATCTTCTTTGATTACTTTATCATCTAAAAGCAAATTAATTTCATTAGGCGTTGATGTTGCTCCACGTTTGTTTTTTTCTGGTTCTGGAGCTGGATCATTAGGCCTACGGCGAAGCTTTCTAGTTTTATACAGCATGGGAACCGAATCATCATCGTAATCAGTAATCTTTTTTTCAGACTCAATATTGACAGTTTTTTTTCGTTCTTCTTGTTCGGCCAATAACTTTTTTTTAAGCTCAAATTTTTTTTCTTCAAATTCTTTTTCGGCTTCTTCGACCTCTCGTTTATGATCAGTTTCGATCCATTTTCTTTCTAAATCATAAACACATCTATTTTTGAATAATTGATCTTCAAACTTTCTTTCCAAAATTTTAACTGCGTTTATGTATTTTGGATGAGTTCCATTTTCAAGATCTTCAAGTTCTTTTATTAAAGTTGATAATCTTGTTTGGTATTCTTGTTCAACCAAACTAAGTTTTTCATATTGAGCTTTCATCATTTCAGTTTCACTTGCATCTTCGGTTTCTTCGCTAGATTCATTTTGCCTTCGTTTACTATAAGTTTTGAAATCGTCACTCATAGTGGAAAGATTCAAAAAATTTAGAAAAAACTAAAAAAACTTTTGCAGTTATTATTAAAAATAAAATTTATTTATTTAATAAATTTACTTTGGACCATTCATTAAAAACGTGACAAAATGTTTAATTTTCTCAACAACAGATGTCCCACAACCAAGTATATAGTTTTTAAAAAAATAAGTTCCTAAAAGTATTCTATAGAATCTACAATATAGCTATATATTTGTGATTTGATTTTTATAACCAACCAGTAAAATGATTAATAAAAATTATTGTTTAACTGATCTTGATTTACAATAATTTTAAAGAGAATTCCAGCAATTTTACAATGTTCTGTTTTGTTGCAAGTGTGTCAATTTACAATTAAGGCGTTGCAACGTTGCGTATAAGAACGGCGAATTCACAAAGAAAAGTTTCGAGAAAAACGCCGTTCATATACGCAACGCCTCAATTGTATTTCAATAAATTAAAAACAATAATAATCAAGAATTTAATAAAATTAATTTCAATTTTTATTCTTTTAATTTTTAAAAGTTTGAATACTTTCTCCATTGACGCTGTATAAAAAAGTAATTGAAAATCCTGAATTCATTTCATTTGCCATTTTTCAGTTTTTGTTTTGTCAATTTCATTTACCATTTTTTTTCCAAAAATAAACCTTCCAAAAAACTCGTTTAACTTTTAGTTTAAAATAAGGAGTTACATAAATATTTAATTTTTTATAAGAAACAATTCAGGTTAAGGTTTAAATCACTATGAAATCTAAAACTATTGAAACTCTAAATTCATTTTATCACGAATCTTTCTAAAGTTTCTTCGTTGAAAAAAAATTATAAAATTTCGAATCGTTATTCTATTTTATTCAACGATTAACTTTAAACAGCTTGATTCTAAAGTCTGGATTAAGTTTTTTTTACTAATTAAAATGTAAAAAATGCACTTTTCTGAGTCGCGTGTTTTTTTGTCACGTGTTTTCTCATGTCATTCATTCAAAATTTTGAATTAATTATTTTAAAAATGTATGTAACTCTTTATTTTACACTAGAAATCAGACAAGTTTTTATTTTAAGGTTTATTTTTAAAAAACAAGTGTGTACAAAATTGGCGACGTACAGAACTGACAATATGAGAATAACAATAGATTGGTTTTTTTCTAGTTCTACTGGCCCCTTATATACTGCTTTCGCGCTAGTCATCCACTAATCCTTTATGCGTATATTGCAAACACTTGAAAGGATTAGTGAACAACCAGCGCGACTCTGCTAGTCGGCGCTGTCGCGATAGCTCGGGGTCTGTTTACGTTTTACATGTATTTTTGTTGTATTGCTAAGAAAAAATAATAATAAACAAACAGATAAAATTCGGAAATTTGGTGTTGCAAATAATGAAATATTAGAAACGGAAATTTTTCTTATTTTAACAAAGATTTTATTGATAAAGCGATTTATGTATAAGCAGATATCTAGCTTTTTTTTCAAAATATTAGCGGAACGTGTTTAATGTTGCACCGGTAATAATAAGTAATAATTTGATGTTTAAGTATGTCTAGAATAAACTTATATTACTGAAGTCACTAGTTACAAATCAGAGCTATAGTAATTGAAGATTTTATTTTGAAATATTTGAAGTAAACATTTTTAAAAAATATAATTGTTATCACTAAAAAAATAATGCATTTTATCGTTTGTTTTTTTTCTCAGAATCACAAGTTTATGATTAACTAAGCGAATTTCCGATTATTGTACAATCTGTTATTTGGGTCTTTTCAAACTAACTCTAAATGATATGATTTTCTTAAATTTTAATTGGCGTGTTGAACTTTAAAACTAATTACTTGTTTTTCATTATTTGTTTATTGAATACACGAGTACTAAAGCATAAGAAAATGTGAAAAATGTTTGTGTTCGTGACAATGAAACAAACAATCATCTTCGAGATGCTGGTAACAGTACGATAAAACATAAACTGCCAAGTTTTAGCAGGAAGTTATCAAATCACTAATGCTGAGAAAACGATATTATTTGTTAAGTAGGGTTAAAAACAAATCAATGAATGAAATTTTTTTGTAACTTTCATCATTAATTCTTTCAAATCAAGGAAGGGCATTGTCTAATAATCATCATTATCAATCGCCTGATGCGACATCATCATCAAAATGGCATTCTTCACATTCAAACTGTTTTTTGATAATGTCAGTTTTGTAAAACTTGACAAACTTTATATAAACTGAATCGAGACAAATAATCGGCATTTAGAAAGTCAAGGCTTTACTCCAACCAAAAAAATTTTGAATCAGTTATGCTTTAACTTAGCTGTTTTTATCTTTATATAAATTTGGTGCGCTTTTTTTATATAATAATTCGATTTGATTTCAAAGTTTGTACATCAAAGATACGAAAATCTAGCCAACAGAAAAAAGGAAAAACCCAAGATACTGCTAAAATAGTGCTCTGTTGAAAACAAAAATTTGTTTAGTAAAATTCTGATCAAAAAAAATTTGAAAGAGTGAAAAGACTTTCAAATTTTATTCATTACAACTTTTGATTTACTTCATCGAGTTCTAAAATTGTTCTTCAAACCACTTAAAATAACAGCAATAGCTAAACTTAAATAAGTTAAAATTATTACGTCAAACCGATGTTTTTTTTGAACATTGATATTTTAAAAATCATCAATCCCAAAATGATATCTTATAGAATTTACCAGTTTTGTTTGATAATACTATTAATTTTTATTGAAAATAGCATGGTTCAGCCAAATCCAGTTAGTAAGTATCCATAAAATTAATTTTTTTTTGAAGCGGATTAAGTTTTAAAAACTTCTGTTTTTTTCAAACATTAATAGTTGATTGTCCCGAGCATTCTACTATGAATCCTTGCATGTCTCGGTGTCCGAAAACTTGCACCAACTACCAGAATCCACCGGATTGTGTTCCAGTGTGTCAAGTAGGATGTGAATGCGAACCAGGTTTTATTAAAATCAATAAAAATCCCTTCGCTCCCTGCATTAAACTTTATGAATGTCCATTATACACCAGCAAAAGAGGAGGTGGAGCATACCGACCGAATTCATTAGTTTTAAAAAAACCATCGGTTAATGCCGTTTTTACTGATTTTGGTCCCAGTAAAATTAAAGTTGAAGCAAATAATAGAAATACCATTGATAAAATCGGTAACATCAAGAAACTTTCTGCAATTGTAAACTTTAATAAAATCATCAATGTTTCCACTTCAAAACCCCAGAAATGAAAATAAATTGATTCTTTAGTCAGAAAAAAAATTAATAAACCAAAGACTATTATCATTTTGTTTATATTAAGATAATCACTTGTTTTTTTTTCATGTAAAATAATTTTTTTTGTATAAAAATAAACATCAAACTCCTCAAAAAAAGAAATGTATACAAAAGAAAAAAATTGTGTTAAAAATATAAAAAACAAATTCAAAATGATTTTTTTGTTGGCTAAATTCAAAAACTTCCGATTTAAGTTTTCAATAGTTACAAAAATAGTTATCGTTACAGCGATGACTATTCGATATATAGCTTGAAATATCAAAACAATTTGAATGAACTTAATAAGAATAAACAGAAAATTAAATGCTTTGTGAAGATTTTCCTCTCATCGTTTTACATAATGGATAAATTATATCTTTGTTTTATTTTTTTTTAAATTTTTTATAACTACTATTTACGATAACTTATGATTTATTTTCTATAAAATGCTTTAAAAGATTTTTTTTATGTCTATTCATCAATTACTTTTGATTTTTTGATCAGCTTTCATTCTAATAAGGAATCTGTTCTGAGTGAATAACAAATCTTCAAAACTCTCCGAAATAGCTCAGTTATACTTGTTGAATGTACTTATTTTAATACATGAATGTGTAAAAATTACATAAAATCAGTTTTAAAAAATAGATTAAAAAAAATTGTTTATTAATTTAAAAACCAAATCATAGAAAATTAAAGAATCGATTTTTCAATTTTCGCCTTCAAATGTTGGTTTGATAGAAATTTCTTCATCTGGTTTCTTTTTTCTCGGAAGAAAAAAATACAAATTAATTTTTTATCTTTATTTTTGAAAATAAACTTTTAAGATTAAATAAATATTAAATGAAACTTACATGATTATTTGTTTTGAAAATATTTTTATTATCAAATGGATACGTTTTCTGAGATTTTCTTTCACTGTCAGGTAAAATTAAACTGGCGTGATTAAGAATGTTTTTTAAAGTCAAATCATTGTACAATCGAATCATGTCTATTCGAATCATTTGACCATCTTCCGTAGCAGCTATTAAAACATCTTCGTTTCGACTCCAAGTACATTGTCTAATTACTGATTTTTTTGAATTTTTGGAAGCTAGTATGCGAAAAACTAATCTGATATTATCTGGTGTTGAGGTCTTTAAATCATAAATCAAAACCTCTCCTTGAGCAGTACCACAAGCTAATAACATTTGACGACTTGATAATGAGGCTTTTATAAACCAAATATTATTATCGATTAAGGTAATTCTTTTAGAAATTGTAGTTTCCATTTGTTCAAAGTCGTGATCTGAGTGATGCCACCGGTTCATTATCTCTTCAAATGATTCATCTGATTTTCCTGGTTTCCAAATAACCAATTCATTTTCACAACTTTTCGTAATAAGATACTCGCCATGCCAACAAACTGAGTCAACATAATTATGATGAACGTTTCTAGTTGTAAAGTTTGGATAATGTTGAGAGACGGTAGAAAACTGTTGTCCAAATTTTTCATGATCAAATATCCGAGAGAATTCAATAGCAGACATTAAATCAAAACTCCTTAAGGTCCACAACTTGATTGAATGATCCAAAGATACTGAAACAAACAATGATTTAAAAGGATGAAACTGAACGCATGAAACTTGATCACGATGACCACGATCCCCACCAAAAATAGCGATACAAACTTTGGTTTTAATATTCCACAACCTAATTTGAGTATCACGACTAGCAGAAAGTAATAATTCAGGATTAAGAGGAGATACTTTGAGATCGTTTATTGCGCCACCATGACCTATCAAAGTACCGACCTCTTCTTGGAGGTAACAATCTAGTATACGGATGGCGCCCAGTTCTCCAGAAACTATTAATAAAGTTCGATCAGAACACGTCTCATGTTTTGTATCATAAGACCAACAACAAGTATAGAATGAATCTTTTTCATCGTAAAAAGAAAGAAGAGCTTCAATTGAATCTTTGTTTTGTTTTTTTCGGCTGAAACGATTTTTATTGTTTATTGATGATTCTTCAATGTTTGTTGTATCAGACGAAATTTCCAAATTCCAACTTTCATCATTTTCATTCAATTGTTTTAAACAACGAAAAACACCACAAAAATTTTTGCCACAAACAGCAAACACATAGTCATCTTTCAAATATTGATTAAAAGAAACTCCATAAATTTCTTCTGCAACCGTTTTTGGATGTTTTTTTGGCTCACACAGTTGAAATCTTCCTGCAATGATCTCAAAAAATTGAAACTTTACAGGATAATTTTTAGTTTAAAACTAACCGGTGATCTTGGTTATTAAAGATGAATCAAGATGTATGAAATATTTTCGACTATCACTTACTGTGATTGGGTTCTGATCTATTTTCAAATGGTCGTTTGATAAATTTTGATCATTATCATTTGATATTGTCTCGTTTGAAAGCTCATTTGAATCAACTTGTAAAGCACCTTGCGCTTGATCAATAATTTTTGTTTGTATCCTTCGAGCTTTTCCAACAATTTGTTCCATTTCAGAATTTAGCAATGTTTTTACCTGATTTTCACCGTTTTCAAATTTTTTTTTGCTTTCATCCGACTGGGAAGTTTGTTCAACAATGATTTCAAACACACGATACATTAAAGTTTGATATAATGATGAGCCTGTTCGAGTCTTCATAACATTCTCAATTAATTTAGTGAATTGGTTCCCCGATAAAGTTTTTTGCAAAGTCTCGGATACATGTTCCGATGATTGTTTATATTTCTTTTTGTTACTCAAACATATGACATCTTTTTTCTTTTCACAGACGCTATTAGTTTCTTTTATATTTCCACATTGAGACATTGATGATGCAAAAATATTTTTATTATTTGTTCCTTCATTATTTATTTTTGAATTTTTCATTTTCTTAACATTACGTCCGAATGGCATTTTTAGATGTAGAAGTACTAGAAAAAAAATTTAGCTGATTTAACAACATAAATAATCATTACAGATTCAGGAAAATACAACACAGACCTATAACATATTCAAATTTTAATGTGAACAGAAATCTTCTCAAGTTCTTGTTCTTTTTGTAGCTTTTGAAATTTTAAAATGAAAGAAATCACAGCGAATTTTGGCTTTGTTTGGATTTGTGTGCAAATTCTTGTCAAAGAGCTTTGCGCTTTTCATATAACACGTAAATTTTTTTCAATTTTCAACAGTTTGAATTTTGTTTTTTTTGAAAAGTTGAAATAACCATTTTTTCAGCATATTCAAATTAAAAATTTTAAAACTTTCAAAAACTTCTAAAAAAATTGTCAATTTTATCAAAAAATTTGTCAAAGTTTTGCTTTGAACATAAGGATTCTAAATTCTAAGACCTAATACTTTTGTGTTGTGTGTATCTTGTGGTGTAACTACTCTTCAAGTTAATAAATAAAACTCTTTTTTATTTTTAAAAAAATTGAATCAATATTTTAAATCAATCAATGTAATATTATTCATTGTGCAATGCCTGAAAACTGTACCGACAATACTAAATTGGTATATTTTTGGTATTCCTGCTTTTTATTTTAATTTAGTAATAAACCTTTGAAATTCAGAACGCTTTGTGTCATCACAATATCGGATATTTCGGACTTCAAAATAAGCATTGAAACAAAGTGAATTTATGAAATGAATAGTGAATCAAAAATATTCATCATTCAGGTAAAATTTTATATTTGTAGGTAATGGTTTAATAGATTTATTTTAATTTAAAAGTTAATGGGTTTTTATAGTATTTAAAAATTATTATTCTAATTATAATTCAAAGTTATTACTAAAAACCCCAAGGTTAAACCACTGATACGTCACATGTATATTGATTGCATAAATTTTCAATTTTTATTTTTCACAATGGAATGTCGAAAAAAACATGAAATAAAATGTTAAAAAAATAACAATTATAAAATAAAATTTTTTTGGGTGAATAGTTTTTTAACACATTGACAAAAACTATGAAAAAGTTTAACTTTGACGTTCATATGTCTTGACGGCTATAGCCGCAAATAGTTGTCAACGTGTTATTATTGATTGGCTAATAATTTTCAAATTCTTAGAGAAACAACTAGAATTTTACTTATGATCAAAGATAATTTGTTTTCAATTTCAATAATTTTTACATATTTTTTTCAATTATTGACTTTCAGATAAGCTATTTTCATCATTTTCGTTTATATGACTAATTTCTTTATTTCTTCTAGATTCTAGGGACGGAGAATCGAGCTCAAGTTGATTGTTATCAAAGTTTTCTGTTGATTTTTGATTGTGATTTAGTTGCTGTTTTTCAAGTAATTCTTGATTAATTTTTTTGTTTTTAATCATTTTTTCTTCGTATCTTGACTCATTAATACAAGTATAAATCCAGAGTATCGACAACAACAGGATGATAATTATCATTCCCAACAAACAAGATAAAACGATTCCAAACGGAAATCGGTAAGTTTTTACTCTGACTAGTTTTCCATCATCTATTTAATACATTTATAAAATAAAAATGGTCTCAAGTTTTAATATAACTCACGGAACTTCCACTGATCATCATCTTTTGATCCATTAATCTCCCATTGACCACAACATCGTGTGACAAAGAAACGATGGTCGAGATTTGTGAGTAATTGATTCAAGCGACATTCGCTCATGAACGGCTTGTATTTTTTTATATTTGCACACTATTAAAAAAAACAAGTTTTAAGCTTATTTTAAATCAAAAATTGCTCAATACTACAGTTATTCTTAACCAAAAGATATAAGTTGCTAATAGAAAATAAACTCTTTTTAAATCAATATTATTTAAAATTGTCTTGCCTCTAAATTTAAGCAATAAAGATGATCGGTTCCGTTGAACGTCAATATCATGACTTCTTCTTCATTGTTATTTTTTCCTTTTGATTAAAAAAAATTATGAATTAATTTAAATTTTTTAGAATGTGATAAAAAAAATTTTTAATTTGTTTTTACACATACTGATCCATCCAAATATTCCCGTTAGTTCTAAACTATCAGGAATAAACTTCAAATAGTTTGGTACAACAGCACTATAGGTTAAATTCACAATATTATCTAAACGTTGAAATGAATAAGTTTGCCACCGACGTTCGAAAATTAAAGATGTTGTTGATTTCTCTTTATTTATAGAATATTGTTTTTTTGAATCGATTTGTTTAACTTTCTGTTCAACAAAAACTATCATAAATCGACTGTTCGGATACTGGTCATATCCAATATGTGAGAATGCTACGCTTGGACGGAAATCGTCTGATAGTTTAAATGAATAATTTTCTTTTTTCTGCATTTTCCCAGGATATGAATCACTTTTTGAAACATTGTGTTCAATATCAATACAAGTCAATAGTTTACTTTTTATCTATTTTTAAAACTTATTAGTTTATTTTAAAAAAATTTTTAAATAGTTTGAAATACTACCTTTCCTTGACACAATTTTGTTTTGAATGGTTCATACAAATGTAAGCTAAATCCAAAATCACCACTTGGCGAATTAGAATCAAGTACTTGTTGCTGATCGCTAAACTCAATAGGTTGCACTTGAATTTGGTCATTTCTATCAAAATGGAACCTTAAAAAGCGATTGTTAGAAGCCATCAAATAATGATAATAGTCATTTTGTTCCGAACGATAACTAGTTGCGACTATTTGATTGAATGAATACTCGAAACTATAATTCAATTTTAACCATTGGCAATAGTTTTGGGCTTTTGTAGAACGCAAGCTCGATCCATTTACAAGAATCACATTATCAATGGGAAAAAAGCCTAGAAATTGAAAAAAATTATTTAAGTATTCAAATAAATTAAATTATCAACTTACAAGATATAAATAAAAAAACAAATAAATGGTTCATGGGAAATTGTTTTGAGAACTTTGAATAATAATGTGATAGAATAGGATTAATCAATGATGGTAAAGATGATGATAATATTGAAAAAAAAGAATTAATTGACGGCATTTCGGTGTTGCGGACATGATATATCACAGCACAACGAGTTCAAAAAAAATTCTTGCTTTCTGGAAAAAATCTTTCTGCACATGAAAAATTATTTATTTTCAAAGAGTTAATTATAAAATCAATAATTTTAAAAATTGAGAAAAAATTTGAACCTTTTTTTTATCATTGATTCAACAAGTCTTTGTTACAAATTTGCAATCTTAGTGTTCGTTAATCTTGAAAAAGAATTTCATTTTTTCAGTGTGTTTTAAAAATTTTTTAGATGATATTTAATCATTTTGTTGACACTTTTTCAGTGTGTTAGTGTTGGTTGTGTGTCTCTGAAAAAAGATCAATCAAAATTTTGAGCAAATAAATCTATCAAGGAAACTATACTATTCACTTCAGCAGACTTTTTTTCCTGCTCAAAAAAAATAAATAGCGAATCTTAATTTTTTTATTTTAATAAATATTCAATCGACTGAATAATCAAAAATACTAAATATTTTTCATAGAAATTAACAATTGAGTTGTTCGACTCAAATGTGTTTAGAAATATTTTATTTTCAGTTTTGTAATAACTTGAACAATGATATTTCAAGATTTTTATTTTTATAAATTTAATTGAAAATGGCTTGCATGATGTAAACTTGCAAAATTGACAATGATTTTCCTTGAGAAAGATTCGAAGAGTGAAGCACGAAAAAACATCATAAATTATTTTTTTATTCAACAGAAATGATTGTTTTGTTTTATTGAAACGTCGAAGCTTCTGAGGAGCAACTGAGGAGTCTTGAGTTTTATCATTATCGGCTTAAAAGTTTTAAGGTTAATTATGAAAGAAATTCTAGTTTTTTTTAAAATTAGTATTAACACATTGACGGACACTAAAAAAAAGTTACATGTTGACGTTCTTAGACTTTGACGAATATAGTCGAAAATGACCGTCAACGTGTTTAAAAATGAAGAATATTATTCTTTTTAGTCTAAATCAAAGGTCAGAAATGGTTTTGAGAATTTTTTTTAATTTATAGATTTTGGACTTCTTGAATAAATATCTAAAAAATTGAAGTTTTCTAAATCTTTTCAGTTTTGATAGAGTTTGATTTTTTTATTTGTTGCAAAAGAAGAAAATTTTTGTTTCAAATTTATTCTAAATAAATTAAGGTTTGAATTTTTTCAGTAAAGTAGCTATCAAAAATTATTAAACGATATCACAAACCAACCGACGAAATACAATATGACCAAAAAAAAAGCTTACAACACACAAAAAAACTATGAATGCAATGGAAACAATGATGATCAATAGAAAACAATAATTGATTTCATCATCACATTTATCACCACAACAACAGCAAACGCATCGACAATCCATTTGACAAAGCATCGATTCACTATGATCATGATCAACATGAACAACGTTGTTAAGGTTGCCGATTCTATTATTTCTCTTGGTCATTGTTGTTGGTTTTGTGACTGTCAAAATCAATATGACAACCACTTGGTAAACCAAGCGACATAACAGTCGAATTTATTTTTTGTATACAAAAAATAGTATTAATAATAAATATCAAAATAGCAATAAAAAATAAATATTCATAGTAGTGTACTTAGAACAATCAAAACAAAACTTTCAATTTAGTTTCAATTGGTGAATTATGATCATTTTTTCTAAACATCCGAAAACAATACAGAAAAATTTCCATTTCAAAGCATTTAACCTACTAAATAGTATTTATTAGGGCTGAAAACTAAATACTTGTAATCCATCGCTCAAAACTATTATTCAGCAATTCAAAGAACTGAGATGAATGAATATTCATCATCATCTACAGCTTTCACAGGCCGTTCAGGCCTAATGCTGCTTCAACAATCTTTTTCCACTCTTGTCTCTGGTAATAAATAATAGAAAAATAAATTGAATTTCTTCAATATAATAATAAAATAGATTAGACAAAATTGAAATGCGTTTACTACGATTCAAAAATGAATACACTCAATTAAGAACATCTCTAAATAAATATAAATTCACATTAAAACCAACTAATTTCCTGGTATGAAATTTTTTTAGATTATCAACAATCAAACGTTGAAAGTTTTTTAAAATTTTTGGACTTTGAGTAGTGTGGATGGAAACGATCAATGAACAATTTGTAAGAAATCAATTGAAATAAAGTTTTAAATAATTCAGAATCAAGAATAAATACTTACATCAGTTTAAAACCTCGATATTTGTTTGTTGATGATATTTGTATGAGATATTTTAATAAACAAAACTTAATTCAAAATTTTGTATTATTGTTAATTTTTATATCAAAAGTTTTGAAAAAAAAATTCATCACAAAATTATTTGACACGATTGAATATGTATTGATTCGCTTGAACTCGTTCAAACTCACAGATGCAATCAATTTATTTTACCACTCTTCATTCTTTCACACTACAGTGATAACAATGCTAACCATGACATATTCGCAAAAAATTAATTCTATTGGGTATCATAATTTCATGAAAAAAAGTAGTTTTTCAAAAATTTATAGTTATTAAAAAAATTTAACCAAATTTTCAACTAAAAAAACCTAAATGTTCTACGGTTTTTTTTTTACTGTAATTTTCTAATGGTAACAACATTATAATTGTTCGATGACATTATTTTTTTTTCGTTCAATTATTATAAAGTATATTATGAAGTTTGTTCATGGCGCGGCTCATTCGAATAAATTGATGCTATTCAAAATCGAAAGTCAGCTGAAAACTTTAGTTATTGATTGAGCTTGAACTCTGAATGACGAGAAACCAGTTCATTTTTTTATATCAATAACCATAAAAAAACAATTAGTTCAAAACAAATAAAAATAATTGACGCCTCAATCGTTTCATGTGAAGAAGTCTTTTTTGAGCTTATGACAAAAAAAAATTGAAAAAGTTAGCAGTTATAGAACGATCAATGATTCACTTTAATTAATAGGTAAAAATATTATTTCGAAGAATAAAATTTTTCAAAAATAGTTTTTCAAGTATTTATTATATTTAGAGAAAAAAATACATGATTCTTTTTTTTGAGCAGATTTCGGAATTATGGAACTAATAAAAATAGAAGTTTGTCAAACAAAACCCATATCAATGTTTTGGGTTTCTAGTCAAAAAAAAAAAACATTAAACTTAGAATAATAGACAAAAAAAAATCTTCATTTACTTTGAAGCCTGATGAATATGAAACATGAAGATTTTTTTTAATGTAAAAAATAGACAAAAATTAGATGAGTTTTTTTTAAATAGCTCTGTGTGGGTATTAACTCTGAAAAGTTTGTTTCTGCATTTTTCGCTTATTAAGAAAATCTGCGTTTTTTAAAGTTAAACTTCAGACATCTATACCAATGACACATTGAGTGCAATAAACTAAAAACGAGCATCAACACACACAACAACACACGAAGCTACGAAGCCGAACTAAAAAAATATTCTGTTTATTAAGAATATACAAGTTTATTTGAAAAGAGGATTGTTTTTAATTCTTTTTTTTTAAATAATTATTTTTATGATTTACTTGTTTTAAGTAAAAAAAATTTAGAAAAGAATCTCTGTAGTTTTTATAAAAAATAATAATTTACTTACATTTCAAACAATTATCAAAATTTTCAATATTTAACTAAATAATTTTTTTGGAGAATAAGGGCAACTTTGTTGTAGTCATGACACATTCGTACGAGTCGAATGAATATTTGGCAATGAAAAAAATAAATTCGAAAGACAACGTTGTTGTTAAGAAAAACGGATATTGTTCAAGCGTTTGGTTTCCTTCGAGATAACGACCAACTGATTAGGATTTTTTTTTTGCTTTTTCAAACAAATAGTAAAATTTGTGCTAGAATTTATCAAAATGATTACAAAAAAAAATTTAAATCTTGTAGAAATGACAGAACGCGTAAAATTTTTGAAAACTCAAATAATAAAGTTCAGTTTTCTCTCTGTGATATTCAGCTTTATAAACTAAGTTTGCTTCTATCAAAAAAACTGTCATGAAGTTTTCCCTGGATCAGACTTTTTTGAGTTAAAGGTGAAAAAAATTCAAATTTAGAAATATATTTGTTTGACTTCAAAGCATACTTACATAATTTATCAGTATGGTTTTAGAGGTCAAATTTAGCTTAAGTTTTGTTAGGAAGAGCTAAGAAACTCGAAAATACGATTTGGAAATTGTTCGGTGACTAACACGTGTTCAGCAATAAATAAAAAACACATGCTTTTTGGGTTTTTTTTGTCTTATAGTTTCTCTAACAAATGGATTTACGCTGATTGTACGGGGTGAGTTGCTATTATTTCCATAGAATTTGAAATGACTTAATTTTTTTCAGTTTAAAGGGTTAAATCCAACTTGACTTCACTGTTTCCGAGAGCTAAAAAAAATCCAAACATGTCAACTCTGAATGCCAAATAAAACTACGTACGTATAATTATGAATCATGATGAGAACATTAATACAAAACAGTTGATAATATTTATTTTCCGAAAACACACTTGCAATTTTTTTAAAATTTCAATGCGTCATCTCTTGAAGGTGGTGGGAGTGTCTAGATTTGATCTAGTTTTCAAAGCTATTACTGTCAGGATTCAACGACCACAAATTTAATGATTCAATCACATGAGAATACCGTGCACATTGCATTTATTTTTTCTTTGAATAAAAAATTTAGAACTGACTTGACCAAATTTGATTCTTTTTTTGTTAAGTTGACCTGTTGAAACACTGACACTTTAAAAAAAAATTTGTTTTTTCTCTTCTTTTAGTCCTCTAGTATCAGTATACTGTAAATAATAAAATCAGCCAAAATACTGTATTTTTTTTAACTATAATTAGTCGATATTAAAACCGATAATTTGGAAGAAAATTTTGGTCAAATAGATTAGCAGCTAAGTCTGCTTGAAAAATTTAAATAAGTATTACTAGGTATTGAAATATAATTTTGATTCTACTCAAAAATTAATGGAAAGATCATGAAGATTCGAAAATCTAATATTAAATTTTACAGTTCTATTTTGTCAGAATAAAAAAAATTTGATTTGATTGAGATCAATTATAAAATGAAAAAAGTTCAAGAAATCAAAGTCATTAAAGTTCTATATAATAAGATTATAGAATTTTCATTAATTTTTGAAAAAAGTGAATAAAAAAGTTCTTTTAATAAATTTTTATCATAGGTCATTTTCGAAACTTTCATCATTATTGACCCTTGGTAAAAATGCATCAAGTTTACTTGGGCTATCTTTCTGGAGTTTTTCAATTATATCTGGGATTTGAAACAGGTAAAAGCACACTGTTTGCACAGTTTCTCATCATTATATGGATAAAAAATTTTTTTTAAAATGTTCAACCATAATTCTTGATCGTTGCCCTAGTAAGTTTATTAATTCGGTGGAATCTTTTTCGAGATTCAGATCGTTGGTAAAGATGTCTAAATTTTTTTCACAAAGATCGCAAACGAAACAATCAACGTGGTAAGCTTTCTCTTTATAGTTGATATGTAAGACGGATTTTTTGTTTTTTTCTTCATCAGAGGAAGCTCTATCGCTTTTATCTGATTCTTTTGGTGCTCAATCAAAAGTTGACACTTCTGGCATTTAGGTAAAAAACGTATCATGTAGTCTTCACGACATAATAAGTTATGATCTTCAGTTTCGTAGAACGCTGACGATAACTGTTTCTGGCATTGGTGACATTTGAAACATTCCGGATGTAACTTTATATCTTGTAGTAAAGTTACATATTCTTTTAAAATTTCTTTTTTGCAAGCGTGACAACGATCCAAAGTTTGCATAAAGCAAGATTCACAAAGCAAAGATTTTGAAATAGAGGGTTGTTCTTTGCTTTTTGGTGAATTTGGAGGTTGTTTAGAATCGTCCGTTTTTTCTTTGTCATTCAGGCAATATACTTTCATTTGAACCATGTTTTTTCCACAATTATAGCAACAAAAGCATTCTTGATGAAAAGTGAAATCTTGATATTTAATTAATTTATCTGGGATCAGTTCTGAACATTTAGTACATTTTGCGGCTGTCGAAGTAAGCTGGTTCCGAAGAGGAACACTTTTCAAGGCTCCATCTTTATTGTTATTTTTTTGTGTTGTTAAACCTTGGCCACCACCACCTTTCATAATTTTGACTTTTTTATGCAGAGAAGCCATCGAATATTGGCTTTTAAATATATTGCAAATTAGTTTTTACGTCAAAAGTTAAAAGTTGATTTCCAAACCTAAAGCTGTTTTTTTTAACCCGATGAATGCTGTATTTCTAAATTTGTTCAGTTCATTGTTGTTTTCTGAAATCAATTTTTCGTTGAAATTTTTTTTCGAACTTGAATTATCATTTTTAAATTGAAAAAAATTGAATTATTCTAGTTTTTTCTGAAAAATTTTCAATTAAATGAAAAATTTAACTATAGACTTTGCTTTATAAATATAAAGTACTTACGTCAAAAAAAGTGAAAAACGCAAGTTGTTAATAGCAAAAATGAAAGGAAATCTTTTTAATGAAGTTTTTTTTAATAAAAATGTTCAAACAAAATTTTATTGATTGCTTTGCAAAAAATAAGATTGATATAAATCATCTAAAAATATAAAAATTACTTGAACTTCGAGTTTTTTTGTTTAATAAGTAAAATTCATAGTTCAACTTGATTAAAAAATTTTAAATTAAAAAATATGAAACTATTGAAAAAATCTAGCCTTTTTTATTCAAAGGCTTGTTATATAAAAAAAGTTGAATTCATTTATTCGCTGATTCTATTTTTTAAATGAGCAAAAAAAACCAACAATAGATTTTGACAAAGGCAAACTCAAAACTTTTATCAAAAACTATTTTTTTGAATAAAATTATATAAATTCATTCGTGAAATTTTTTTAAAATTAAGTAATGAGCTTTCAAAAACGAGCTGCTGTTATTGGTGCAGGTTTAACTGGGATCACTACTGCTAAACAATTTTTAGATGAAGAAATAGATGTTGTTGTTTTCGAACAATCGCATTGGCTTGGTGGATTATGGCACTACGAGCCTGATCTAGTAACGCCGAGTGGTTCGGCTACAGTCATGTTTGCAACAATAATCAATTCTAATAAAGAAACATCGGCGTTTTCAGATTTTCCACCAAATGCTAATACTCCAAATTTTATGCACAATACAAAAATGGTAGGTCCAGTTTTTTGATTTTTTTTAATTCCTTAATCAAAATATTCATTAAAATATTATTTAAATAGCTTTCAGATTAAATAAAATATTCAAGTTTTCAAATTTTAAGTTGTGAAGAAAATTTAAAAAGTGAAGATGAGTTTTAACATTAAAAAGAAATTCATATTGGTTTTCTAAATGAAAATGACATTGTAAATTTAAATTTTTTAAACAGTAATTATTTTTTCTAATTTTTTCAGGCAGATTACATTAGAAAATATGCAAGTCATTTCAAAGTTGATGAACATATAAAATTCAAGCATAAAGTATGTTCTGTGGAACCAGTTTCCGATCATACAAACACAATCACAGGTTGGCAATTAATTGTGAAAAATCTTGAAAGTCAATTAGAGACAACTGAGCTGTTTGATGCAGTTTACATTTGTACTGGACACCATGGACATCCATCAATGCCTACGATTCCTAACCGAGATTTATTTGAAGGAACTGTGAAACATTCACATGACTTGAAAACATGTCAAAGTTTTCGTAATCAAAAAGTGGTAGTCGTTGGTCTCGGAAACTCTGGAGTAGACTTGTGCCAGGAATTGTCTTCTATTTCAGAACAAGTTTATGTTTCAATACGTCGAGGCACTTGGGTTGTTCCGAGAGTTGGCCCTTGGGGATTGCCAATGGATCATTTCTATCTACGGAGAATTGTGGCGTTTCTGTTATGGCTTATGCCATATGCATGGTTTTGTGGAATTTTTGAAGCTTATCTAAATTTTCGATTTAACCACAAACGTTATCGGCTCAAACCTCAAACTAAAATTTTATCACAGCAACTTACTTTCAACGACGCGTTTTCAAATTTAGTTATATCGGGTCGTGTCCAAATTCGATCCGAAGTCGAAAAATTTACAAAAAATGGAGTAGATTTGAAAGATGGATCACATATAGAGTGCGATGCTGTTATTTTTGCTACAGGATACAAAATAAGATTTCCTTTTTTATCTGAGAAAATTGTTAGTGTTGAACGAAACCAAATTCCATTGTATCAGTGGGTTTTTCCGCCTCATTTAGAAAACCCTCACACTTTGGCTTTTATTGGTTTGGTTCAACCACTCGGACCAATAATGCCTGTAGCTGAAATGCAAGCTCGTTGGTGCGCTCGTTTATTGATTGGTAAATGTCGAAAATTGCCATCAAAATCAGAAATGCTTAGAGTTGTTAAAAAGAAAACAGAGATAATGCAAAGAAGATTTTACAAATCTGAACGACATACTGTACAAATGGATATGATTCCTTATATGGATGAAATGGCCGAAGAAATCGGAGTTAAGCCTCCGATTTGGCGTTATTTTATCACTGATCCTTTACTCTGGTATAAATTGATTTTCAGCTCATGTGGCGCATATCAATATCGTTTGATAGGACCACATAAATGGTCGCAGGCGCGTAAAACTATTATAGAGCTCAATGATCGGATTGAAAAACCTTTGAAAACAAGAGAAAATGATCCAAAAAATAATCAACTATCTTCATGGACAAAGCAAATAAAAAAAATGAAAACAGCTTTAACTATCTCTGTTATCATCGTTATGTTGTGGCTAATTAAACTTTGAAATTATATTGCTTTAAATAAATTTTGAAAACAATTTTTTAGGAATTTAAGGGAATTATATCAACTCACTTGGTTATTTTCAGAATCTAGATCAGGCATGTGCCACTTAACCTAGACCAACGGCCAGAAAAAAATCTCATCAAGTCGCGGGCC
The DNA here is from genome assembly GCA_034190945.1 of Octodonta nipae. Taxonomy (NCBI): domain Eukaryota; kingdom Metazoa; phylum Arthropoda; class Insecta; order Coleoptera; family Chrysomelidae; genus Octodonta; species Octodonta nipae. The sequence goes on along the minus strand of JAVLUE010000256.1, from coordinate 99,037 downwards.
ATAAAATAAAACTGAGTGTCAACTATTATACATCATTTTATAGGTTTTTCAATTCTATTTGATGATATTAATAGTTAAATTTGGACTTGATTATTAATTTCGCGAAATGTGGAGAGTTGCCAAACGCAAAGCATTTTTTAAGTGTGAGTCGGTTATGAGGCCTATTTTCAATAAGATTTGAAAATTTTTATGAAGAAATTACGTCGAAAGTAGATCTAGAATCTAGATAATACTTTTGTTCATCACTAACACTAGTTTAGAATTTTAATTCATGTCAAATTTCGAAAATAAATCTTATTTTTTAACGTTATTAATAAATCTTTATTGAAAATTTTTATTAGTGACTTATTTTTTCATGAGATTAAGCTACCCGATAATCAAACTGCAATTTATAAATTTTTATCATATTGTTATAAAGGTATCTAAAAATTGACCAAGTTTAAAAAATACTTGAAAGAATTGCTCTAAAAATTTATTTGAAAAATCAACGACTTAATTCACAAATTTGTCAGTTACACTGAGTTTATAAATATAATTTTCATCAAAGTGAAAAAGATCTCGAAAAGATTGTATATATTTTTGAGATTTTTTTTTGTTAAATATAAAAATAGATTGCTTTATATATAAATATTTCGAGAGGTATTTCATAAAAAAATATAATTATCACAAAATATCGAATGAATTTTTAAGATTTCAATCCTAAAAATCTTCCCATCTAGAAGAAAGAAAACGACGATAGATGATGGTTACGTAAATGGCAACTAACAAAACAACAATAATATCATCGAACAAACCAAAAATGCCAAAACAGCTTCTGGTATCATGTCTAAAGGAGATATTAAATACATGATGGCTGCAATAAAACAAATCACAACACGAATACGAAACATGTAAAATAAGCCATTAAAAGAGAAAAAATCGTTGCTTAAATGTCGAAGTAAAGTAGGTAAATCGTATAAATAGTCATACCACTAGTAATAACAATAATTTAAAAAAATTAATTAGAATCATTTTTTTACCGGTCGAGGCTCTCCGGAAAATCGTCGATTGTAACGGTTGATATCTCTTACTAAAGATTGTGGAGTAAAATCCGTTGTTGGAGAAACTATAGATAATGAATTTGAAAATTGTTCATTTGTTGATCCTGATGAATTCGTAGAAGATGAATTAGTTTGATTCAATGATGTCGATAAGATCTGAGATGAACGAGTAGTCACGTTTGTCGGAATGTTATTAACATTAAAACAAGGTAACAGTATGTTGACTTGTTGCCGACAAACAGGACATTTTATTGGACCACCACGCCATTGAGAATGCTGCCAATAAACGACAATGCATTGAGCTAAATTAAAAAATTTAATAAAAATAACAATACAAAAAATACTAACAACAAAATAAATGTCCGCAATTAGTTTCCACTGGTAGCACGTATTGATTCAAACAAACAGGACAATTTCCATCCATTGTACCAAAACGTCTTTGTGATGATCGTTGTGGCTGGGGTTGTTGAGATGATGTTTGATTCAATTGACCGTCTAAAACAGATGTATCGGTCAGCAAACCATTGCTATTTTGATTTGTTGAAGAATTAGTATTATAAAAGGCAACCCGAGAAAAATGTTCATATCTACATATATAGAAAAAATAAATAAATTAAAAACATTATAATCCTGTAATTTTTTGCATTTAAATTTACATCCAAGTATGAAAAAAATTCCATACGAAATCCATGATGAGATCTTTTTTGTAGACAAATTTTATCTATTTCAATAAATACTAGACATAAACTCAGATTATAAAAAAACAAAAAACACTAAATAAGACTAATTTTTTTTTTAAACTTGATTTGAAAACAAAAATTTTAAATAGTCTCAGAACAAACTTTTTTCACAGAAAAATTACAGTCGAATTATTTTAGTTTATTGCACAGTTAAACTACAGAAACAAAAAAGCTTAAAAAATTAAATCTTCATTAATGATTAATATTCACCAAAATAAATTGATAAAAAATTTCATAAATAAACTGATTAAAATGATAATGATTATTCAATATTCCATTCTCAAGCAATCATCATATCAAAAATTTCAAAATCAACTTTCAAAAGATTTATAAGTGCTTTTCTTTCACCAATTATCATTTAGAACTTTTAAAATACAATAATAAAAAATTTTAAGCAATAAATAATATATATTCATTGTTTAGTTCAAAAAAAAAATAACGAAATTAAAAAGAATCGTAGTTTTAAAAAAAAAATGAAATTCAAACTAAAATTATCGGCTTTTTTGTATTTTCTCAATTAGATAAATTGATTATAAAAATGACAATCTCTTTTGAAAACTTCTTTTTTGAAATCACTATTTTGTTTATTTGATTGGTATCATTCATCAATGTAACTTGTGGTGTGTATATGTGATCAAATCAATAAACTTTCTAAAAAAATATGAGCAGAAAAATAAAATCGAGATCGTCAAACATATCAAATAAAAATATTGATTTCATCATTATAGAAGCATGATTGCCTTTTATCAAAAAAGGCTCATTCCAACATTTGTATGAGAAAAAACTAGAAAATCGAGTTTAAAGTCTTTTACAATATTTTTGACAAAATCTTTGATTAAACTCATAATACAAAACTTGTTTTTGTAACGAGAATAATTAATAATTAATGAATCAGATTAAGAAAAAATTCATTCGCCAAACTCAAATAACTTCTTCAAGTGCGAAATTACTATTTTTTTATAGATGACATTAACTTTTGTTTTTTCAAAATTGAAATCACCAATTTGAGTTCATTTTTAAAATTGTGTGTTTATTCATTTGTTTATAATATAAAATTGATCTTGAAAACCACACAATTAATAATGATACTAGTCAAATTAAAAGATGGACAATCAAATTGAATAAAAAACAACAAAAAGCCCTCAAAAAAATTTTTTAACATTGAAAATTTGATTGGTAAAATGTTTAAATGGCTTTAAATAAATTTTAAAAAAGCTCTTTATAAAATAAACAAACTTATAAAGCTTGAAACAGGTAATTAACAGGATTAATTGACAATATTTTGACGGTTAAAATGGCTTTCAGAGAAAATCAGGATATGGTTCAATAGAGGAAGCACCAGTAAAGATCTAACCAGAGAAAAAGAGTTCAATGCATGATAAAGTTTCCCATTAGTTTTTATGGTATATGTACCCTATAAAAAGCTATAAAATTACATCAGAAAAATCTCGAAATTGTTCTCAATTTAAAAACTTTTGTAAAAATCTAAAAATTGACATAATAAAACTTGGAGAGTTTTAAATAATTTAAATACGACTCATTGAAACACAAAATGAATACTCAAATAAATAAAATGAAAACTGATTGCGATATAATCTTTACTTACAAATATCAAAATAATCAAATATAAAATCGTCATAATAGTTTTCCGAAAAAAACATTCGATGTATTAAAAGAATATGTTGTAGACAAATTTATTCGTTGTTTTTTTGACTAGATAAATGTCGTGAACATAAACGATAACAAAAAAACCTTTCAACAATAAGTGATAACATTCATAAGTTATTATGGTTACATTCAGTACAATCATACGACACGAAAAATAAAATATTATTCAGACACCGAAGGTACATCGACGTCAAGCCTTTATCAAAAAAAAAAAAAAAAAAAACATCATCAAGCACTGACTAGTATTGTCTACGTTTTTACTTGTTTATAGAGAAAATAATTTTTTGGATTTCAAATTGACGAAATTTTACTCGATCATAAAATTGAAACTTTCAATTAAGAATTTGTCGGTGAGCTTCATATTATTATTCAAGCAAACATGGTTCATTTCTGAAAAGTAAAAAGCTTTCAATACTAACCCAAAATAAAACAATAAAGTTGAACAAATTGAAAAAAAGGCCCAAACCAATAAAACTTCATTTCCAATGCCTTCGATCCATTGTACTTCAGTTATTATTCTGGCATGGTTTTCTTCATTAGCATGAAAATAATTTTTAAAATTTGTTAAAATTGATTGAACAGATTCCGAACTGATTGTCAACAAATTTGTATTATTTGTTGAATCAAACTCTTCATCAAAAATTTTTTGATTATTTGATGCTAAACAGATTGAACAAATATTTGCAAAAATAAAACCAAATAAAGGTATCATGTACAAAAAACTTAATCTTTTTTCAATGATTTGAATTTTCATAATTTGTATGAAAAGAAAAACTTGGAAACTTTTAAATTAAGGTTTTTTTATTACAAATCATTTCAACGATCAATAATTCATGAAATCGTAACCTGAAAATGAAATATTTAAAATTGATTTAAAAAAATTTTTTAAAAATCAAACTTTGTTTATATGAGGATACATCATTACTCAAAACAGATTCCAAATTGTAAACATTTTTCAATTTAAAAAATTGAAAAACCAAGACGTACACTACATGTACATATGTACTATTTCATTGTGTCTATTTCTACAGGATTGAGTTTCTAATATTTTCAATTCAGCTTCATATTAAAAAAAATAACAAATATTAGTTATTAAAATTTTTCTTGTTTTCATTCAAAAGTGATAACTTCGTGATTCTTAAACAAAATTCCTAATATACAAAACTTTTTTTTTACAGTAAATTAAGCTTTTTTAATTTCAATAAAAAAATTTAATGCGTTGATTTTGTGCAATAAATATTGTATGATAAACAAACCAAACAAAATTTCAATGTAATCAAATGTTTTAGTTTTCACAATGAACAATATAAGAATTAATATGTTAAAAGAAAATTCTGTTTGTAAATTTTTTTTTGAAAAAAAATCATATGGATTCTTCAGAAGATCCGGATCAAAACTTATCTAAGTTGATAAAATATAATTCAAACTTGACGCCAACTATAATTAAAACTGAGGAATGTTCAGATTTTAATCCATTTGTTGATCCAAAACCTGGTCCATCGAACGAGCCTCTATTAAAGAGTCAAATTATTGAAGAAAAACAGGATATAACATTTGATGATGCTCAAAAAGACAACGAATCTTTTTCTAATAATGAAAAACAATCTAGAATAGATATAGGAAATAACAGCATTGAATCGACTTCAGATCCTTTTGTTGAAAATACTAGAAAACAATCGTTTTGTTTAAAAATATTTAAACGCATCTTTTTCTTACTAATATGCATTTTGATTTACACATCCATTGTATTTGCATTTTATTCAGACCTGAACGACATCACTTTGGTAAATCTATTTTATAAATTAAATTGTAAATTTAAATTTTTTATTTAGATTAAACTATGCCAGTTTTTATCGTTTGGATCTAACTTTGCAATGATTGGAATTTATAAAGAAAACTTTACGATGTTGATCCATTCACAATTAGATGAGAAATTCCGTTTATTTGAAACAGCAAAGCATTATTTTCATTTAGATCAACCAAAGCTTATTGTTCTAGATAACCTACAATCAGACCAAAACTTCATTAATTTAAAGACTCAAGTTGGACATAATTTGCACTGTTATCAACAATAACTGCGCCTGAACTGAAATGGCCAAAGTTTTTTATGAAAAATGGTTATAGTGAATCAGGAGATATCCCACGACATCTTATATCCAGAAATGATATTTTTTTGAAAACGGAAAATATTCGAGGAGCATTTTGCGTTTCACTTGTTAATGCAGGTTTTGATTTGTTATTTGCACATTCCACTCACAGTACCGAGTTTGAATTGACTCGATTTGAACCTCGATCTGGGAAGATCTCAAAAAAACTTCTTGTATTTAATCAAAGTTCTTTTTCATCATTGGCTTTAACATTGATACCATTGTCTACTGTTTATCCTCGGCCAATATTTGGCTTGATTCGTAATGATCAAACAAATCAAACTCGTTTGTTTGTTAATGAACTCGATCGACACGCATATTTATGTTTTCATCGCAACCAAAAGTTGAAATTGGTTTTCAATGAAACTGATTTCTGTTTCAGCTCAGAAAATCGAAAAAAAAAATATCGATTTGAAACTGGTTTTGAAGATGGATCTAGCCTTTTTTTATTTACTGACGATAAAGTTCTACAAATTGATAATGAATTTTTGTCTGAATTCATTAATAAATATGCTGATTATCACGAACAAGTTATTCATTTTAAAACATATTCTTATCGCGAAATCGAAATCAGAGAATTTATTCAATGTTCTCATGTAGCTCGCAAAGTATTGGATGATCAATATTGCCTTTTTCATTATGCTCTTTTTACAGTGACAATAATTTTTTTGGGAATCATAATTGTTTGGAGACATTTGAAACTCAAAAATCGATCTAATAATTCTTGAAAAAAGAATTTATTAAATCGAAAATTTCAATAAGTTATTTCACATATATATTTATAATTATAAATTTCATTCTTGGTTTTATCAGTTTTTCGTAATATTAAACGTTTTTTGATGTTCAGATTATTTAGTCAATGTTGCATGTTTGCAATAAACTTGTTCAATTATTTTAATGTTTTTTATTTGATTCAATATGTGTCTTTTCGATTTTTAAAATTTAAGAGATAAATTTAATGAATTTCAACCTTATACCAAATTAAATACGAAAAAAATTACTCGGCAAATTTTGAATGGCGTCTATTTTTTCTAATTATATTTAAACAAGATTACCACTATGTTACAATTTGTTTTCAGATTTAGAGTTTTATAAAGTTGCTTTTTAACAATAAACTTGTGTTTTATTTATTTAATTTTGTTTTTATTATTAAATGTTTTTTTTCTTAAATGATCAAAAAAAAAATTTCAAGTTTTTTAATATAGCTTTAATTTATTAAAAATGAAAAAACTTAGAGCTTTATTAACAAAATTGAGATAAATAGTTTCCAAATAACATTGAAAAATATTCTAAAATTTTTTACAGAGTTTTTAAACTCTAACTTAATTTTAAAAATTTTCATAATTCTTGTTTTTTATGGAAATAACTTGCTTTTATAAGATTTCTCGGTCAACATTGTTAATTGGTTTCATAAATGGCAAAAACTGGACATTTAAAGCAAATAAAAAAAAAATGTTTATTTTAATAACAACACAAGTTTGTTTGTTTTGTTATTTTATAAACCAGTTCAGTATTTTTTTTTAAATTGAAAAAATAACAAATTTCAATTATGTTGGAAAAAATGAAACACCAACCTGATTCACTTGATAAAACTTAATCAAATATTATCGAATCATCGAAGCGTAGCTCTTGACGCCACATTTTCACTATTAAAAAAATCGGAAATTATGACATTTTCTTGACAATCGTGATTTCGGATAGAATATTTTTTCAATCATAAAATGTTGATAAAAGATGGCAAACAACAATTTATATTGAAAATTTTTTTGTGGCTCATTTCTCAATAATACGGAGCACGACTAAACAATCAAGAAAAGACATCATTATCGATTATTTTACCTGAGTTTTTTTTCTGAAAGATGCCTTCAGAATTTTTAAAAATTTAATAAAATTGGAAAACATTATTTTAACTTCTTTTGATCAAACTGATCAAATAAAACAAAAAAATAAAAAAAATCAATCATAAGTGAAAGACTTGACAAATAATACAATGATCAGAATAAATTGATATTCAATATGATAAGTTTATACCTGTTTTTTTTATAGCATTCAAAGTTGAGAAATTGTTAGAAAATAGCTTTACGCTATCGCACTCTTTTTCAAAACAATAAAAAAAAGTTGAAAAATTTGTTTTTTTACTCAAATTTTATTTTTAAAAAATCTTTAAAATTAAATTTTTTTAAAAATTTCTATGCAAAAAGAGAACTGAGCTCATTTTTAAAATTTTAATTATTATTAATTTCAAAGTTTAATAGACAATTCATTTCAATAAAATGTTTTTTGATTAAAAAATTGATGATAGTTTTACTATCATATAATATTTAGAGAAATCTATAAAAAAGGAAAAATTTAATCATTTTATAAAATTAAAATAAATTATAGTTTAAGATATGTTAATTATTTTTAAATGAAGTTATTAAAGTAATAAGGTTGATCTGAAATAAGAGTTTTTGGTTTATCATCTTAGAATATTGAAAATTCTAAAACAGCATTTTTTTTTTAATCAGCTAAAGTGGTTTTATTTTAGTTAATCCGTTTTTCAAATTCAAATCAACAAGCGTTTCATCAAAACTATTATTCGTGAACTTAGACCGTTTTGTGTCTTGAAATGAAGCATTTTTTGCTCATTGAACAAGTCAAGTTTCAAGTTTCATTTTGTTTTATGAAAAAATCATGGTTTAATTTGCTTTATTCAATACCAAAAACTTGTTGCGTATTATTGCAAAATCTTACGTAAAAAAACTATTTATAAAAATACTACAGCTTACAGTTATAAAAATTTGAAAGCATTCATGTTTTATTGAGAGAAAAATAGTGAAACTATTTGAGTTTTTTCTTTTTTCCTTGCTAAAGATATGCAATTTTTGAAGTGTTATTTTATAGAGTCGTTTTTTTGTTAATGAACTTTGGTCTTGATCAACAAAATCCACTTGGGAACAACCGAGAAAGAAAGTATTTATCATAATGCTTTCCATCGTGATAATGAGGCCTGGGGTGTTTTTTTCTGAGAAAATTCACCATTTTTTCTACATTTTGTAAACAAATACAAGTAGATTTGATAAACAAAAAAAATTCTTCAATCACTCTTTTTATCAGAGAAATATGAAATTTTCTTCAATATTGAGTTTGAAACTTGAGAGTTTAATTAAAATCGAAAAAATAGTTTAAGGTTGAGAGTTTTAGTTTTACAAAATTTTTATTTTATTGTTTTAATTTTTTTTAAAATATTAATTTTAAAAAATCAGTCAATATTTTGTTGTCGTTACACCGATTCGAATGCAGTGCTTCTACTAATACTTTTAATATAAATAATCTAAGAGATTATTTTCTATATCTAATCAACTGTATGATTAAAAAAAACTTTCGGCAATTATTCGAAAAAAATCCCGATTAGTTATAACAATTTTGAAGGCTTTCCTACCAAACTAGTTTTCCACAGATAACTAGATTTTGTGATTAACAACATGCTTTTTGTGCATAAAAAAAAAAAAATAACTCGGTATTTATTTTGAAAACATTTTTAATTCTTTCTAAGAATTGACTAAGCTTTAACAGAAATATTTTTATTTGATTCTTAAAAATTAGAATTTGAGTTTCAATGTTGTTAAAAGTTCCTATTAAAACTCTAAAAGCAAGATATAACCAATGATAAAGATTTATTTATTATAGTCTTTATAATAGCATTAAAAACCTGTTTATAATTGGAGCTATTATTAAATTATTACTCAATATAAATAATTAATTTCAGCGATTTCAGATTATTAATAACTGAATTCAAGAAATATTTTGAATAAAACAAAAAAAAATGACTCAAAACTAAATCTTTTGAAAAAGCTAGAAACAAAATTTATTCGAGAGGGTAAAAAAAATCGATAGATATGTTTTGGAAAACTAGAATAATACTTATAAATTGAAGACAACGTTTTTCATCTCATCATTTTATGTCTCAAGGAAAAAAAAACAAATATTGATTGATGTTTTTTTTGATTAATCCAAATCGAACTTTAACCAGGAAAAAAATGATAAGCGTTTCATTACATAATGAAACAAATTTCAATATATTATAGTTGTTGAATTTTTTTTTTTTTTTTTTTGATAATTTTATTCTCATTCAAATTAAATGAATTTGATTTTTTTTTTGTTTAAAAACTTCCAAGTTGTTTCATTTTCGAGAAGTCTGTTTCAAGATTTTTTCAAAATTATTTTACTGAAATTTGGGTTTGAATTTCTTTTTTTTCTGGGAAACTGTTTAAACCTCAGATAAAATACGAGTTTTATCATTTGTTTTTCAATCAACTGTTTTGTGTTATCTTTATTTATGAAAATTTTCTTTTCAATAAATTAATTATTTCGATATGGTTTTGGTGTGGTCGGAGTGAGTGAACACACACAAGCACAAAAAATGATGATGATAATTATCCATAGATAAACACTGTTTTTCTTCTTGATTTCAAGATTTTCAAAAGTTATGCTCTTGCTAAAACAACAAATAAAACAAAAAGGTGCCATCTATCTATCTTGATGAACTTCAAAGCCAATATCGTCATCATCATTTTCTGAAGTAAAGATTGATAAATAAAAAAATGACAACAATTACTGTTATTCAATGAAAAAATCTATCCACACACAAACTTCATTACCATTATGACTCAATGGAAATACTCGTGGCAAAAAAAAACTTTTTTTTGAAGAGAAAAACCCGGATTAAAAAAATGAAAAATAGAAGAGAAGTTCTCTTCAAAAAGAATAACAACTTTAATAAATCTCTGGTAAAATATAATTTTAAGTTTTTTTTCCAATGAGTTATTTTCAATCTATTTGGTTCGTTTTTAAATTCAACATTGAAAATTAAATTTGTGATTTTCTGTTTGTTTCAAAGTGAATGTTTTTTTATTTTATTTATAATTTTGTTTTTTTTGACGTGATAATATCATATTGTTTTTTTAATTTTTGCTTTAAAATAAAATTAAAATACTTTACAACAACAACATATAAACAAAATAATCAAAAAACCAACAATAAAGACACTATTAATCAAACTGACACAAACAGTTTACGTAAAAAGAAAAAAAAATTTTAGTTTGTTGTGCTTATTTTTTTTTCTACAAAATAATTAGAGTGAGTATTTACTGAATGTTTTTTCTCTATCTTCTAGTTTTAATAATGATTCGGTAAAAAAAATTCTACAAATTTTGTTTTATTTTTCTCAAATAGTCGATAATTTTTGATGAACGTTTGTTTTATATGCTGTGTGTGTGTGTTTGCTAGTATCTGATCAATGAACCATGTCTCTGGTTATTTTTGTACAATAACAATGAACAACAACAACAAAAAAAAAGCAGAATGGTAACAATAATTATTAAAAAATACAAATACCGAGAGACGGAGACAAAATAGAACGAGAGCAGATAGTTCGTGTGTGTTCATCATATGCCCTCATCTTTGACGTCGTTGTTCTCTCTCTCTCTCTCTCTTTCCATCAAAAGATCAAAGATTCTGGCATCAAGCCACACTGTCAACTCGAGAAAAAAAAAGAAAACATAAATGACAAAGATCAAAGAGAAAAAAAGCATTAAGAACTGTTGAAGAACAGCAAAAAAAAAACGATTCGTGACTTATTCATTGAAAGCATCATTCTTTTCAAAGTTTTTTTTCAAAAAAAGAAAAAAGAAAAAACAAATTTTAAATTTCATCATTTTTCTTCTCTTAGTTATTTGAAACAATATTTTTTTGAATTGTTTGAAAAGAAACAGTTGTCTTTTCGCAATTTATTCACTTTGATTGAAAAAAAACAAGAACAATTCAGAACTTTGATAAATTCTAAAGAATTTAAAAAAAAAATTAATTTTTAGATTACATTTTCAATCAGACAAGAAAAAAATAATTGAAAAAAGTTTTAAAACAATAGATTCTCTGTTGGAATTCTACTGAGTTTGTTTGTCATTTATTGCCGTAATAAGTTGAAAAAAATTTAGAACGAAAAGCTGTTGGAAAATTTCTGAATTTAATCTTTTTTTTTCTATAAACCATAGGTGGCCGTATTATGAATTTTATTTTTCCTTAAATTCTTTTGTGGTGATAATGAAAACATCGAACAAATACAAAAAATAGATAAACATTTCATTTCTCATTAACAAAAGTTGTTGTTTTGTTTTTTTTTGTTTCTGATGAAAATGGGCTGATTTATATTCATGAACTAGGAGGAGTCGATCCTTATTGCTGTTTAGAATGGTTTTTTTTTCAATAGGAAGGAAAAAACTTGTTTACCTGTAAATAATGTGTGTTTGAATGAATGTGTACGTTATTACAACAAAGTTTTTTGGGCGCCTTCAATTCTCTTGTTTTGCGGTGATTGGCTGTTTTTCTACTGTTCTTTCATTCTAGTTTTTTCAATGTTTTTTTTTGACGGTCAACAATAACGAAAAAAAAATCGAAGTTTTTTTGTAGAAGAATATTTTTTTTTCTAAATATTTTTTATTAAAGTTTTGAATTTGAATGTTCTGTTTTCTAAAAAAAAAGTTTGAAAAATTTACAAAAATTTCATTGTCAACTATTTGTTGTAGTTTAAAAAAATTGAATTTTGTTTTTGAGATTTTTTTTATTTTTTTTATAGTTCTTGCATAATATTTGTGGACCAAGCTTCAAAATATTTTTCGTTCTTGTATTACTGCTTGAAAGTTTGAAAAAAAAATAAAAATAAACCACGCCTTTGAAACGTTATGAACTGACCAATCTCCAATCAAAGTGCAATGAAGTTTTTTTTCAATTAATCTTACTTGAAATAATAGTTTGAATCGTTATGTTCAAAATGTTTTCATTTAAAAAAAAAGTGTTTAAAAAAAACTAAAATAATACCTGGATAAACAATAAATTGAAGTAATTGTTTTTGGGCTTTTGATTTTTGTGGAACCGATTAAAAAACGATTTGATATTAGACTCCGCCTTTGAAAACTTATCGTCACGCCTGTGTGTCGCCTGATTGTGAGTTCACAACTTTATAAGAAAAACTGTTTATTGTCGCCCAATTTGTTTGTTGAGTCCAATCGACTAGCTTCAAGCAAAAAAAAATGATAAATTTATTCAAAACTGGGTCAATTTTTCAAACTTGATTCTCAATTGTGATAATCTACCAACAAGTCAACAAAAATATGGTTTCTACAAGTGCCACTTTGAGATTTTATAAATTATTTAACACAACCATAATGTCTGGTTCCTCATCTAGTCGGACTGAGTATTTTGAGAAAGATTTTGAATATGAAAAACTGTCGGAAAACTCTTGTTCAGCTTCATCAAAAGATAAAACCCAACTATTCAATTGTTTCGAATCGCTCTCAACTGTTTTCAATGATAGCAATGAAGTTTCGATATCAAATCAACAGCAGCAAACTAAATTTAAGCAGCCAACAGTGAGGAATTATAACAGCAGTGTAAAAGACTTTTATGATGAAATTGATAAAACAACTAAAAGTTTTGATAAAGACAGAGAACATTACATTAGCTACCACCACCATATTCCCCAACAAACATCATTGCAGAATTCTTCAATGTCACCCTCACCATTGCAAATACCAAAAGAACAACAAACGCCATCACAATCGCATCAATTTTATTCTACATCAAATCCCTTATCCTTATTTTCTTCATCACCGTTTCGTAACCGAAGTTACAGTCAAAGTTCTTTTCCAACAGCTACCTCATCTATTTCTGGAAAAAACTATTTTCAGCATCAACAACAACAACTAAACAGCAATCATACAAATAGCTCATTTTTTTTAAATCGAAGCATTAGTTTCCATAATCAACAGCAGCAAGAGTTTTTTAGTCAACAAAAGAATGATGCCTTGGTGCAAATCAATGATCATTCTGGTAGTGGTCGGATAGGAGAAAACCAAGTTGATGTTCGTAGTTGTTCCGAGCTAGAAAACACTTCTCGCCAACATTTTTCAAGAATGGCGCCTAATTCTGTTCTTTCTTCTCATAACATTGATAATAACCATTATCGTGGCGCCGTCACGTCAAAGGTTACTACTACTACAGTTAGATCGACGTCGGATGTAGCATCTTTTTCGCAATCTTCACCGGTGGCTACGGCGTCATTATCTTCGACTACGATTTCATCAGCATCTTCGTTGAATTCTTCGCCGGCTCAATCTTTTTCGCCTAACGCTACTAATGACAGCAGGCCTGCATCACCTCTACTTCCAACAACAACAATGGCTGCAGCTACTTCTGTTTCTAGGGCATCGAGCTATCGTCCGGAATCGTCTTCTTTTGTGGTAAAAACAACAGTTGGAACGACAGAAAGCAGCAGCAGCAACAACAACAAAACTAGTTCATCAAATTACATTCAACAGAGTCATTCAAATAAACTGAATGATTATTCCCATAAAATATTTTCCACAGGCGTTTTGTCCTCCACTTCTCTGCCAGGAAACACATTCAAACGCCAGCAACACCATAAACCTCAAAGTAATTATCAAGAGTTGAATGCTGGAATCAACAAAGACAACGAATGTCGACTCGAAAACACAATTCAAAAACAACAAACTTCGAAATTCAATGAAACGCCAAATCTAGGTGGCGTTTGTGATAGAAGATATAACTACAAACCTTGGCATATAGAGAATCAACAGCTACCACACAACCAATGGCAGCGATCGCGTCATCGATTGTCAATTATATTAGTATCACTAATAATAATAACACTAACAATAATTTACAGTCAAGTAGTACGAGCAAAAGAAATTCTGCAGCCCAGGTTAACAGTTCCACGATGACCATTAATACCACAAACCTCAACAACGCCACGGCAGCAACTAGTAATTCTGCTAATATTTCACAACAAACATCAATGAATACAGATGAATTGAATAATGGTCATAAATCACAACACAATTCCTCAACGGGAAATTCGATATCTACTGGAAGTACAATCAATTGCGTTCCATTGGTAAGTTTTTTTTTATATTAAAATGAATTTGAAAAACTTTCTTGTTATTTGATGGAAAAAAACTTGATTTTTTAAAATTACCTCTCAATAACAAAATAACTAGTCAACAGAAAAAACTTTTTAAAACGTTTTCAGATTTTTTATCTAAACATTTGAAATAAAATATTTAAAATAGTTTTGGCAAAAGTCTATAATCAAATACTGAGTTTTTTTTCACTTACAGTCTATTTTTTTTTACTGATTAACACTTTAGTTTTCGTATTATCAGAATACGTTTAATTAAACATAAATCAGATGGGATTCATTGAATTAATTTTTAGCAAAAAATTATTTGAATAAAGTCAAACAACAAGTATAAGAATTGAGCCTATCAGTTAAAACAACAAAAGAATAGGTCTAAAATAAAAATCTTAATCTTAAGTTTTTTTTGTGGAATATTGTCCATGAGAAAATCCCTCTTAAACTCAATGACATGAATCTTAATTTAAAGTTGCCCGCAATATGTTAAATAATTAAAAGCCCGTTAACTGTTTAAATAAATATAAAAAAAAATCTCTTCTGCTCAAAAGAAAAGTTTAAAAATATAATTTTCTTGTCAAAACTTGTTGATTGTTTGGTTCTTACGACTAAATTTTTAAATTCAATTTTCAAAAAAAAAAAAAAACTTTGTCAAAACTTTTCAAATAGAAGAGACAGAACAATAAAACATCTCTTTCTTTTTCTCTTATTCTTGATTGTAATCGCAAACGGAAGACAAGAAAACTTTCTAATTTTGTGAGACCGAATCTTCAAGGGACGTTAGAAAAAGGAAAGAAAAGAATCACTTTACACACAACCAAACAGAGAAACAAACAACAACAAAAAAAAACGTTTAAAAAAAGAAAGTCCATTAAATTTTTTTTAGAAAAACAAACATTCTACTGTTTTTCGAAAGGCATTAATTTTTACGTTCTTGCAGTATAAATGTCTTATTTAGTATTTTTGCAAACCCAACAACAACTAGGGAAACTAGTCAACGAAACATATTTTCTTTAAAAATAGAATAAAGTTTTTTTTTACATAAAAAATAAAAACCAACTAAGAAGAATCTGTGTGTGTTTTTTGATAAACGAGAAAAAAAAGATAGAAAAAGCGCAATATAATTGTTTTGAACTTGATCAGAAAATATTTTGCTCTTGTCATGAAAGCTTTATAGATTTTCTGAATTCTTATCTTATTTTATTAATGTGGATTGATTAATTATTTTATTTTTCAAAATTTCAAAAATTTTTTCATATCAAAAGGATGAATTTCACCCGTTTATCGAGGCTTTGTTACCCTATGTGAAATCATTCTCGTACACTTGGTTCAATTTGCAAGCTGCAAAACGAAAGTATTACAAAAAACATGAAAAACGGATGAGCTTAGATGAAGAACGTCGATGCAAAGAAGATCTTCAAGTGAGTGATTATTTTTAATTTTTTATTATTTTAAATAAATAAATTTTTTAAATTAAATTTATAAAGAGTGAAAGGATAGAGGTCAAACAAAAATGGGCGTCTCGTTTATTAGGAAAACTTCGCAAAGACATCACCCAAGAGTTTCGAGAAGATTTTGTTCTTGGTCTAACTGGGAAAAAGCATATTAGTTGCGTGCTGAGCAATCCAGATCAAAAAGGCAAGATGCGACGGATTGATTGTCTCCGACAAGCAGACAAAGTCTGGCGTTTAGACTTGGTCATGGTCATTTTGTTTAAGGCAATTCCGTTGGAATCAACAGATGGCGAGCGTTTAGAGAAAAGCCCAGATTGTTTGTACCCAAACCTGTGCGTTAATCCTTACCACATTAATGTTTCGGTTCGAGAACTAGATCTTTATCTTGCCAATTTTATTTTTTCACATGGTAACTTGTGATAGATAAACAAAACAACAAATTTAACTTTCTATTATTATTTTTTCCCAATTTTAAAGAACACTTGCGTGGCATTCCATCAAATTCTGATGATAATAATTTTAAAGATGAACAAGAGCAAACCAAACAAAAGACAAATTCTTCGAGTTCAATGAGTGGTGAGCAGGAACCAGAATCAGAAATTTACACTGCTAGCTCGCTATCGCAAAACATGTCCAACTCTGCCCATCATCAGCGACGCTATGGACAAGGAAGAACAATGCTTAATTCGATCAACGCTTGTGGAGTGTTTACTTCCGAAGAACTATACCGCTTGTCGAAAGGTGAGAAATGTTTATCTTTAAAATCATTTTATCAGAAATCTACTATATCGTAACTATAAAGTTTTTCAATAATTAAGCTAAAAATAGATGGTACTTTCTTTAAAAAAAAACATGAAAAGCAAAAGAAACAAATAAGATTTATAAAAAACTTGAGATATTACAAAATTATTCTAATTAAATTCCTATAATTTTTGTATTGTTACCAGCTTCAATTACTCAATCTCTTCAAATGGACGATACTAATGATCACTCACCAAGATCAAATTTTTCGGAAAATTGTTCCATCGGTGTCATCCAAAATCAGAATCAAACTCATTTTCCGACTATTTCTGGTCATCATCATCATCTTCATCCGCAGCAACAAGCTTCCGGGCAATTAATTTATTCTACTGAAGTAACAGAACAGCATTTAGATTCTCCAGCTATAACAAGCTCGGGACATCCTAGTTTGATAAACACATTTTTTTTAACTCATCCGGGAGGATCAATGTCTCCAGATTCTTCCATCAATTCTTTCCACCACCAAACTCAACAATCAAATACTCAACACCTTCATCAACAACAACAGAATTCATCATCAACAAATGCCATCTATGGACAATTAAGTGAATATGTTGGGCATCAGAATCAGCATCCTATAGTAGTTAAAACAGAATATCAAGATGATTATGCGCAATGCTCTCAATCTACTGTTGCTTCTACTAATGATCCTTCATCGTCTCCTTCACAGAGAGGCACCACAACAACTCCAACAGCCTCTGTATCAGCAATGTTGACAGATTTTTATAACCCTTTGGACAGAGACAGTGCATTGCTTCTAGATCAAGCAGCAGCTCAACAGCATTTTGTTGGATTAACAAGCAATCATGAAGAAGAGGCTGGTGATCAACATCTTCATTCACAACCGTTTTATACATTGCTGACTTCAACACCTTCGTCTTCAACAAGCTCGTCTATTGTTTCAACTTCTTCAAACCATCATCAACAGCATCATAGTTTGAATCAACAACATAATTCACAGAGATCGCGTTCAACAGTTCAAGTGCAGGCAATAATAAACGTCAAAGATTGAGTACCAGTGTTTCGACCTCGAATATTTTTATTCAAACTTTTGCATCTGATAGTAACAATAATAAAAATGTTGATCATCTTCACCATTCACCAACTTTCAGTTCAATTTTGCGAAACGAAAGCAATAATCAACGACAACAGCCAACGCAAAATCAATTTACTCACCATTCTATTATGGGATTTCAGCAGACCAATGATGATGGTCAAACACATTATTTCGAATTACCACCAGCAACGTGGCAGCCAGCAAAACATTCTCTACAATTACAGGAAGTGATCAAAAAAGAATTGATGACAACAACATTGCTTGGTATGACAAATGCATTATCTAGTCAAACTTCATCATCATCATTACCATCGACGACTTCAATGAGCCACGCGATCGCATCCAATGAACAACAGCAAATGTTAGCAGCTGCTGCGGTTGTTTTTCCGCCAACCAACAACGACAATTCTAATACAATCGTTCAACAACAACAGAATCTCCATCATCACCATTTACAACAATTTTCTCAGTATCATTCTCACCATCACGCTTCGTATCATACAGACAATGGTAAGAGCATAAGCTAGATAATTTATCATTAATCAACCGACTGTAAAAAAAACAAGAATCACAACAAGCAATTTCATCCTGATTGAAATCCTAATTTATTAATTAGAGACATCTCAATCAGATTGAACAATGAACTTGTTTTTTCAATTGAAAGACCACCAAAGTTTACATTTGATTCCGATCTATTTCTTAAAGATTTTCTTGATTAATTATATGTTATTGTTGTAATAATACAAAGCTTTAAAACTTCAATAGTTATTTTTAAAAATTATAGATAAATCAATGTCTCAAATCGTAAACTAATTATTAGTTTCTAATTACTAGTTATTAATTTATTTAAATAAGCTAAAACTGTTGATACCACAATAATGAGCTTAAGAAATGATAATTGAGTAAATGATCCTCAATTAAGGGATCCAATTTAATCCTGTTAAACTGTGTAGCGCAGTGGTTAGCACAGGCCTGCACGCTTTAGCTAGTCCCGAGTTCGAGTCTCAGGGAAAAACTTCTGAATCTTTGTTTAGAATTTCTCTGTGGTGAAGATGAGAGTTTTGGGACAATCTCTCACCCAGACATACCTTGGGTAGAAATCTTGCCTACTGAACCACATTTGCAATACGGTCAAGGTTTCGAAAACATCAGTCACAGCCTTAAATGCCTGACCTGTCCCAAGCCAGGATAAAGTGATGAGGGGTTGAGCGTTGGGCTAACAACCCGCCTTGTATAAACTTTCTGTTGAGTATCTCCACTGTTTCTGTTCAGCATTAGGCCTAAACCTTTAGTATAAAAATAAAAGATTCTGTTTTTATATCGATAATCAAGTTGATTATTCAATTTTTCAATTGCTTGTTTTTTTTATTTATAAGATTACAGTATGGAACATCAGCAACAGAACTCGGCCCACGATGTCACTACGACAAGACAAACTTCATCAGAAGAATCGGCTGATTCAAATTCTATATTGGAGAATCTTCAGCCTACACCTCAATACCATCACGGTGCAATATTGTCCGACGAAAGAATCAGTCAACAACACAAACAATTATTGGTAAAAGTCAAAGAAGAAATCGATGATCCTAGCAGCAATGAATAAGTTTTTCTTGTTTTTTTTAAAATCAGTTGATAGGTTTTTGATATTTTTTTCCACAATTTCTTTAATTGAATTTAATTCTTTCTTTGATCAAGAAAATCATTGTTAAAAGTTGTGGAAAAAGATATGATTCTTTTTTTTTGTTACAAAAACAAACATCTTTTGGGGGAAAAACGCAAAAATTTTTTTGGCTTTCATTTTTCTTAGCATTAGATTCATGAACAGTGTATGTTTTTTTTTTCAAAAGTATACACTCTCTTTCATTTTTTCTAAGAAAAAATATTTAATAAAGCGATGTGTGTGTTTTGTGCAATATTAGTTAAGCATAATTTTAACTGAAAAACTAACAATAACATTTATATTTATATATCATCATCATCTTGTAAGAAGAAAAAAGAATTGTAGTAGATAGTCATCAAAGAAAAAAGCAATAAACAGAATTCTTAAAATCAGTATTTAGCTAAGAATTATAAGAATAATTTTTGAAAAAATAAATTTTCAAGCTTAATTATTTATTTAAAAGTTTTTCTCAATTTTTAAACAATCAAAACAAGGAAAGAAACAATTCTTTCGAATAGAAAGTTTTTCTGATTTGATTTTACATTTTTGCTGATTAGTTTTGCGAATCAAAAAAAAAAAAAGAATATTTTGTTGAAAAATAATTCAATTATTTTAAGAAATAGTTATCGGTTTCTAATTTTTATTTTCTTCAAAAATTAAATTATTCAATAAATATTTATTTCTTTATTTTTAATCTCAGTACTGATTGAGCTGATAAAGCTAAAGTATATGTAGTATTATTCTATTTTAATTTCTTTTTATTTCTATTTATTAATCAATCATTAAATTATTCATTCTAATTATAATAATTATTAACCTATTTTTTTTTGGTTTTTGAGCTTTCATATTTATTTAAGGGTTGCTTGTAATTTATATTTAAAAAAGTAAAAAAATCTGTATTTGGAGTTTTGTCAATTGATTTTTATTGGAATGCAATAAACTTTTTTTGTTTGTTTGTTAAATCTGAAACAAGTTTCAATTTTTTCAAGTTTAAAATTTTTGAAATTTTTATTCTATTAAATACCCACTCACCCAAGCATATTTTGAAAAAAAACTTGTGAAACTTACTTTGATGGAAGTTGTTCATTGTTTGTTCCAAAGCTCACGTTGAGTTTTTTTTTACAATCAATGATGATTTAGATTATTGGTCAAAGACAACAATCAAACAAACAAAAAAAAACACAAGCTCAATTCTAATGGTGCAAAAACAAGGCAACAAACAAAATTTACACGTTTTTTTTCCTCCATTGAAGGACTTGATCTCACTGATGATTCTACTGAATTAAAATGAATGAATTATTTAAAAAAAAATAGAAAAGAATAAGCTTAAGTAAAGCGTCATCGACATCATCATTTTGTTGTTGTTGCTTTTTTGTAAAGAAGAGGCAAGAAAAAGTGATTTTTTAAAAAAAATCTACCGGTCTTTTTGGCGAAGCTGATTGCTGTTGCTTCAAAAGAAATAATTTTCTTGGCTTCATTTCGTTTCGACTATTGTTTGCCAATTTTTTTTTTTCTCTCGTTGAAATAATAATAATGTGATATAGTATGGGTTAAAATAAAATGAAAAAAAAAATTTCTGAAATAGAATCAACACAAAATCAAATTGAGTAAAGTCCAAAAAATCAAATCTGGCAAATGAAAAGTGTGTGTGTGTGTTTTTGGCTGAATTAATGATGATGTTTGTTGTTTAAAATTTGGAGAGAGCCAACTTTTCACAGTTTGGCACAGTTAAACTTCAAAACTTCCGATTGAAAAACTAACTAACACTTTACTAAGATTTTGGTAAAATTTCAGTGACAATTTTCACTTTCTGTCTTGTTTTCAACATTTTCACAATGGCATTCAGCCAGTTGATAGAAGAAGAAATATTAAAAATATTTATAAAAAAATAGTTTTATTAAATTAATGATTTTTAGTAAATTAATTTTTTTTTTTTTTTTAAGAAACTATCTGAGTGATCATCTTTCTCAAAATAAATTTTCAAGTGAATCTCCAATGTTGTCACTGTTTGAAGAAAAAAAAACGTGAAATTAAATCATTTTTAAAGTGGAAACAGTTCAATTGTAAATAATATTAATTGCCAAGAAAAAAAAATCTCAATTGTTTATTCAAATTTTTTCCATTCATTGTATAAAATTTTTTTCTATTATTATAATGAATGAAAAACTTTATTTGAAACTTTTTTTTTTTAATCAAATATTTCTAAAATGAACTTCATATTTTGAAAATTGTATTGGTTTTGAATAGCTTTAAAATTATCTAATGATACCAAACTAAATTCTTTCAAAAGCAATCAATGTTTACAAACATACAAAAATTTACTTTGTTTTTTATGAAAAAAATTATTTTTTTTTATTTTTATTGTTACCACGCGATACCTTGCAGTATTTGCTTGACCACTAAGATTTGACTGATACATAGAAACTTGTGTTTAATTTTTTGGATGAAAGAGATAAATTATTTGATTTACTAATAGTTTTTTAGTGAAACATTTTTATTGATAATCTCAAAAAAAAATTTTTTTAAATTATTTTTTTAATGCTTTCTTCTCTGCTTTAATTCAATTCTTTTCAAATTCTTTTGATTAAATCTGATTATTTTCTGATGTTGTTCAACCTTGAATTTGATAGAAGATAAAAGTTGGCTCACATTGAAATTGATTGACAAAGCTAAACAAAAAGATTCACGAGTAAAAGTTGTATTTTAATGTTAATTTTTGAATAATTTTTAAATTTTTCAAAATAAAAAAAATTTTTATGAGCTTAATCATCTGAGATTCGTCAATAATTATTTGAAATTTTTTTTTGGTTAAAGCCATGAAGGATAACTTTCTCGATCCTGGGGTGATACAGAGTTTTCAATGTGAAGCCTGCCATCTAACTTGCAGAGCGGTAGATTTCGATTTTAAATGTCGATCTTGGCTCAATTCAAAACATTAAAATCTCTAACTACTATCAATTTTATTTTGTAGAACCAAGCGACGTCTAGTATTTTTCAATTGAAAACGTTGAAAAATAATTCAAAATATTCTCAATAATATCCATTATTTCAGACAAATTCAAGTTCATTCTTTTTTTTCGATTTAAAAATTTTTAAAATTAATAATAAGATTTATTACATGATTAAAGTATTAAAATTAGTATTTTAAAATCTAGATTAATTATATATGTAAAATAAATAATTTTTTCTCAATCGAAATGTTTTTGAATGAAATTTTTAATCTTTATTCGAGTTTTGTTAAGTAATAAGAACCACGGTTTTAGAAACTTTTGCCATTATGTCTGCCATTGACCGAATTGACTGTTGCTTCTGCTGAAGGAAAAAAAAATTAATATTCATACCATAAAAAAAGCAATAAAAACTTTAAATACTTTTTTTGGTTTGATGTGATTTAAAGAATTTTGTCTTACTGATAAATTGTTGATGTTTGTTAGATTTTTCATTTTTGAATTATTTAAATTTTCGTAAAAAATATTTGAAAAATTCGATTCATCTGATTGGTCTGAAGTTGAGGATAATGAGGATGATGATAATACAGGTAATGTAACTAAAACAGAATTTTGTTTTTTTTCAGCAAAAGTTTCTTCATTTTCCGAACCAAAGTTGGTATCTACAGTTTTCTCTGATGAGAAAATTTTTGTTGAGTTTAAATGATTAGTTGAAATAACTATTTCATTTTGAGACTCTGTTTGTTTCAGTTCAAGCTCATCATTTAGCTGATGAAAACTTTTTTCTAGTTTATTAGTATTTTTTTCTTGATTAACTGATATAAAATCAAATGAACTATGTGAAAATGTAGGAAAATTTTCAAAGATCAATGATTCAGAATTTTTATGATTTTCTATTTCAATATTTTCTTGATTATAATTTTGAATTGAAAAATTTTTCGAATTTTGATTTGTTTTATTTTTTAAAAAGTTTTCTTGATTATTTTTCAATATTTTTTCATGGTTATAGACAATATTTTTTTCATTTTTTTCTTGATTATGATGAACATCTTTCTTATTGTTTTCTTGATTAAATCTATTATTTGAGTTTTGTGAATATGATGATGATGATTTTGAAGACCTGAATATAAATACAAACAATGTGAGTACTTTATCGCTGTTTTCTAAAAAAAATAAGTTTATATCAATTAAAAAAAAAAAAAATTAACAGAACAAATTTAGAAATTTCAATTTTAAAAAAATCTAAATAATTACTTTTTACAGAATTTGATGATTAATAATGACAGAATGCAGCCAGCAACGGCAACCGACAGCAATACCACAGCTATTATCCATCCTGTGTTAGACGATGATTCTTTTTCGCATTTATCTCCATAGAATCCTTTTTCACATTGACATTGAAATCCATCTTGACCACTTCGAACGCAAGTTCCATGGACGCATGAGTTTTTATGGCAAACCGTAACACATTCTTTTTTATCATCAAGCTTAAAACCTTCTAAGCAAAGACATTCAACTTCTATGAACCATTTTGAACCATTTTTCTGTGGGTTTTTTTCTAAACATTTAGTATTCATTTTTCCATCGCACAGAGAGCAAAGATTTTTCACTAATTAAGTTTAAATTTGATTTTTTTTTTTGATTGAAATAAATTGTTTTGAGATTTACTCACATTTACAGCGTTCATTTTTCAAAACCAGATTCTTGTTGTTTGATTGGAACATGAAACTTTTCTCAACACCAAAATATTCTGGATTGCATTCACATGAAAAGTAATCATCATCATGGATAACGCAGTCCGACATTCCAGAACAAGCATCTTCTTTTTCGCAAGGCTAGAATTTTAAACAAAAAATTTTAAACTTTGGTTGATTTTTTTAATAAATAATAATAACTTTGTATGGAAGAGTAGCCAAAGAATCATTCACAATTGCCATTTGTAAATAAGGAATGAGACATAAGTTTTCATGAAAATAGCATTTGATTTTATTCAAGACTGAGTTTATCGAATTTTGTTGAGAAAAATAAGCTGACGGAATAGATTCAAGCTTGACGTTTATGTTTAATTGGTGTTTAGTGTAGTTTTCAGGATCTGTTTGAATCGAAACAATTTCAAGATCTTTTTCTTCTTTGATCACTTGAAAATTGAGCATCATTTGTCGAATCAAATCCAGAAATAGATTTTTTTTGATCAAAAGTTTTATTTTTTCATCGAGAGATTTCATATTTTTTTCATTTAATTCTAAAGATCGTTTTTGTGCTATACCGAAATTCCATGGATCCAAGTATTCAAGTCTGAAAAATTCAATTGAAAAAAAAAACAAATATTAAACAAAACAAACCTGTTAATTTTTGGTTGAGCTTCTTTAAGATTAAAATAGTCAATATTTTCAAAAAGTTTATTTCTCATCTTTGAATAAGTATTTGCGAGTTTTTTTTCCAAATCAAAAGTCCATTGAAGCATCATTTTTAAAGAAATAACGTTGTTATACTGTTGACAAATTGTTTGTTTGTCGTTCTGAAATGTTCCTGGAGCACAGTCACAATAATCTTCTGTAGAACTTGAAACGATTTTATTCCATAATTTTATTGAATTGCAGCGAGAACCTTTTGCCATGCATTGTTCTTCAAAAAATGGTAATTCACAAACATCTAAACATTTCATAATTGAAGAATTTGAAAAATCTTGTAACTCAGCAGATTTTTTTTTCATTTCAAAACTAGGAAACATTTTAGTAAGAGGACAAACACAATAAAACTCTTCAACTTTATCAGCATCTAGAATACACATTGCGCTTCGTTTTGAACATGTTTCATAGCCAATTTCACCTTCATCGCAAACCGATTTCACCAGCTTGCAAGTGTTATTCATATCTTGGTTCCAATATTTTGAAGCGCTTGAGTTAAAAACACAATCACAAATCAAATCGTTTGTGAGAGAGTCTACTCTTCTTTTTCCATCGTTTGGACAGGCAAAATTCAAATCTAAGAAAAAAAATTGTCAAGTTTTAATTTTTTTTTTTTTTTTTTAATGAACTGAAACCATTTTTTGAAACGCATTGTCCTTTGCTGTCTTGTTCGAACCCAATGGCACAAACGCATTTTCCAGCTCTGCTACAAATTTCACTTGGTGAATTACATTTTTTACAGCTTTCTGGAGCTGACGATTTTAGCGTGCACTCTTCTCGTTTTGTTTCATTGTTCCATTTCAAATCATACCAGTTTGAGTCACACGTGCATTGATACAGATTTGTGGTAGATTTCTGGCATTTTTGTTGACATTTGTTCAAGTTTGGAAACTGGCATATATCAGCTTCACACTTTCCATTGTTTTTCATGTAGCCTTGTGGGCATTTGCATAGTTTTTTTTCTCCATATTGAGCAACACAATCCATTTGATTTTCGCATGTGCAATTTGCTAAGGCTTTGCATTTAGTTCCATCATTTTTTTCAAATCCTTCTTTACATTCACATGTCTTTTTTTCATTGCAAGTTTCTGTTTCAAAATCACAAGGATTTAAAAGACATTGATGAATACGCGAGCACTTCTGTTCATCGTAGTCAAAATAAAGTTGTTTTTCTTTACATTCGCATAGAAAGTTGAACGATTTGAAATTTCCATTAACGCATGTTGAATTTTTTTCCTCACAAAATTTATTTCCATTTATTTTCTTATTCTCAATTTTATGTTCGTAAAGACAATAATCAATTTTTTCACAGTTTTTTCCTTTCAAACCCGATTCATTTGGACATTTACATTGATAGTCGATGCTGCGATCAGTTTTTACACTTCGTTCACATATTCCATCCTTGGTTAGTTCTTTATTTTCGCTTAATGAATGACAGATTTCAAATTTTCCAGACTTTAAATTGATACACGGATCGCCAAATGAAAGATTTTCTAAATAGAATAAAGTTTTGTTCTTTTCCGATGATTGCATAGTATCTATATACTTGATTTTGAAAACGACTTTATAAATTGTTTGGTTGTCGACTTTAGTTTCAATCAATTTCCGAATTTGTTTGGGCTCTTTTTTTTTAATGTCTTTCAATTCTTTGGTCAAATCCAACTGATATATTTCTTTTTGTTGATTTGTCACTAGTGAAACAATTAATTGATTTATAAAAGTTTTATCAGAGCCATAACTCAAAGTAAAAATCAAAGAAGTATCATGATATTGCTTGTTATCAATTGGTCGCTGAATCCATTGACTTTCTAAATAAGCTACATCCATCGTATTGGTTTGAAGCCTTTTAAAAGAAAGTTTTCTTGAGTCTTCAGATAATTCCCATCTAGATTGTGGAAACATTATTGGCCACTGATTTTCAATGCTTTTTTGAGTTTGTTCTTTTTGATCTTGTAACGTTTGTGTTAAATAAAATAAAGGTTCCAATGAAAGCCGTTTATCGATCTGTTCAACCCAAATAAAACTCTCAGAATTTTTTTCCTGTCAAAAATACATTTTTTAATTTAAAAAAAATGAAAATAAATGAAAAACTTACAATTTGAATAGCTACTAAATCATTTAAACTTTTAGTTTTCACCAAAAAGGACAAAGTTTTGAGTTCATCAATTTTGGTAGACTCAATCAAAGATTTTAAACAAAGACTTTCGGTGGAGGAGAGTTCTTGTTGAATAGTTTTGGCATTTTCAACCGGTTGAAAGCCTTCGATTTTAAACAAATCATAGTCATTCATTTGAAAAATCAATTCAGCATCTAATGAAATAAAATATTTGAACTTGACACAAATATCTTGTTCACGATCTAGTTTTTTTGGCTCGGAACTATTGTAAATAACATTTTGCTAAGATCTTGTGTAGTGAAAAAAAGGTTTTCAAGATTTGAACGATCCGAAATTTCTGGAAAATATTTAGGCATGAAAGACATGTTTTGTGCAATTTTATTTATGAAACATTCTATTGTAGGATTTGAATTCTTGTAGTTGATACCACATGTTTCTTCAAAAGTTTCTACAGCTTGAATTTGACAACTATTTTAAAAAAAAATCATTTTGTTATATTTTAAAATAACGAAAATTACTTTTTTTTTGAATCATCAAAAACGTATCCTTGTGGACATGAACATTTGTAATCCTCTATGTTTTCCACATGGCAATTTGATTGCTCAGAAAGTTCTTTGCATTTTTTATTTTGAGAAATATTGCAGTTTGAAAGTTTTGTTTCACATTTTCGCCCTTAAAACCATCTAAGCATTCACATTTAAATTTTTTGAAATCAATTGCTGAACATTTCTTCTTATTTTCACAATTTAAACATGGATTTAAAATTGAAATATCAATTTCAAATAGAGGCTTTTCATTTTCAATTTCACCGATGCTTTTCATTTTGATTAAAAAATAAAAATAATCAATACTGGCGTTTTTTAATAAACCAATTACATCTTCAATATTTGAAACAGAAACACAAGAGTTGGTATTCTTTGAAGAAACTAGTTTTGATGGGCAAAGTTCAACGTTAGTTTTCAAATTATTTTCTAAATTTTTAAAATAAAATTTTGAGGTTTTTGATATTTCATCAGATTGAACAAATTTTATATCGTTTCGAAACCAGTTAGTAACGCTTAAAATTTCGACATCTTTGGGAATTTTTTCTTTAAATGAATATTTTTTTTCTGTTTTTGTCAAATTGTCAATTTGTATGAAAGAATATAAATCTGTTAAAGTTTGACTAAATTGTTTTCTTGAGTGTTTTCGATTGTAAAAAAAGACGTTTTCGGAAAATTTTTCATCACTAGTGGATTTAATATCAATTATTAATTCACTTTGTTTTAAACTTGAGTCTATCTCATAAATGAATTGATCTAAACAAGCTTCTATTGAATATTGTTCGAACTGTTTAATATTGAACAACAATATTTTTTTTTGAGAATTTTTTTCAATTAAATGAATTTCAATGTTCCAAATCGAAGTTGGTTTAATTTTGAAACATAAATCAAAAATTTCGTTAAAATATTCGGAAAGAGGGATGGAAAATTTTGAATGTAGTGAACCAATCGAAAAATGCTCCGTTTTTATTAATTCACATTTGTTGGTTTTGTCTCTGTTAATGATTAAAATTGTTCAAAAATTGATTTTTTTGTTAAAAAAGTATACCTTAATCCCAATCCTTCTTTATCGGGTTTGCAAATGCATTCACATTGATCAGAAAACCAAGGTTCTTGTTCTTCATTACAAGCATCCTAATTTTAAAAGTTTTTTTTTCAAAAAATACATCAATTTTAATTAAAACTTGGTTCATTTTCAGTAATATCTTATATAAAAAAAATAGATTAGAGCTCTAAAACTAAATAAGAAAAACAAAAATTCATTATTTTATTTTCTTTATTCGTTTATTGAAAATAGAAAATTTAAATAAAACAAAACTAACTAACTGAGTCAAATATAATTCATTAAATTCAATGCTCAAAAATAACAAAAAAATTTCAATTATTTACTTACACAGTTTTTGAGGCATTTTCTATTCTTCAATGTGAATCCTGGTTTACACTTACAAACTGATGGATTGTTTGGTTCACTTGTAGTTGAATTAGACTCACATAATTGATTATCTTTAAAATTACAAATAGAATTTTTCTCAAAGCAAGGATCTCCAAAATTTAATAAATTCACTGTCAACTTGAAAGAATTTTTTAGATTTTCTAAAAAATTCAATTGAAATTTAATTTTCATTAATGGACTTTTTGAATTTGGATGTTGATCAAACCAAATTTCATATTCGATTTCTTTATTAGACTCCGATTTAATAGTTGTCAATCTGTTCATCAACAAACAATCATTTTTCACATCACATAAATAGGCTCTAATTGAAATAGCTTCAACATCAATAGTATCTACAGATAACTTCAAGTTTAATGGCTTATCGGTTAAATTTTGATTGTTTCTGAGCCAATTTGTGTAAATTTGACGCGGTTCCGAATTTGAAACTGTTGAGTAAAAAAAATATTATTTTGATTTGAAATTAATTGTAAAAATACCTGATAATATTATAGTGGAATGGTCTGTTTTGACTTCTTCTTTTGACTCATCATCTAAAAAGCATGGAACAATATTCTCATTCCAAACGTTTGATAATGTATTGAAAAAGTTTTGATATTCCACAATGTCAGAACTCTTTTTTTCAAACAAATTAATTAAAATTAAATTGTTTTTTGCACTTGTCAATTCAATTCTTATTCGATAACTTTTTCCTTCTTCGACCAAACTATCAATGCAAAATGGGATCGCTGCTAAAGAATATGAATTTTGAGGTATGTAGTTTTGTATTAAATAAGGATAGTAAGTTTTTCCACTTAAATCATTCAGTCGAATATTTTCAATCAAATCGAGAAAAATATCAATTTTTTTCAATGATTTTTCTTGGTAATAGTTCAATTGAAAGCACGTTTGATTTTTAGTGATTTCATGAATATGAACCAATTTTAAATTAGATGAATTAGTATCACTATTTTCATCTAAGACCGAAATATAAGTTTCTCCGTGATTTGATTCAGAGTTTTTCAAAAAAAGTTGCAAATTTTTAGGTATAACTTCGATTTTTGGATTTTTAGATTCTATTTCAAAATATGAAGATTCAGAAATATTAACAATATCTAGAACTATAAGTGAGTCTTCTCTAGTATCAATGATAACATCAAATTTTTTTGTTTTTTCAATTTTTTCCATTTCAGAGTTGGGTATTGCCACATCATAATAGTATATTGTGGAATTCTCGTCGTTTTTTGTTGGGATTAATTTAAAGTTTGATTCAATTTTTATTGTAGATTTAAGTTTGAATAATATCACAGTTGGTTCTGAAGAATCTTCTGGAAGTTGAAAATTTGAATATTTTATAACACAACCACCGTTGCAACTTGAAAAAATGATATCATCTTCTGTGCCAATAAGTTTCGGATTCAACACTAGTTGCTTCATGTTTTCATTTCTAGTTGGCTTGTTAAAATCACTTTGAATCAAACGATCGTAGCGTACTGATAAGAATATATTCATAACAAAATAAAAAAAATTAAAATTCAACATACTTCTCATATTTTTGATAGCCAATGACGCATCTTTACAATTATCGACATAAAGATAAATGTAAAAATTTTTTATGAACTCCTCTAATTCATCTCTATTTTCAATAGTATAGATTTTATTGATTTGAGACCAATCATTACCATGCTCAGGAATTTGACTATTATCGGGATACATTGCAAAAGTCCGTGTACAAGAGGATGTCAGTTTACTAAACCAAAGCTTTAAAAATTTTAATTTGAGCAATTAGATCAAAGTTTTAAATTATCTTGTTGATCTAGTTACCTCTAGATCAAAATAAATTTTTTCTAATGGATAGTCATTAAGCAATTTTTTGGCAAAAGATTCCATTAATTGATGAGGCCCGCCATGATATTGACCAAGCTTGTAAAAGAACGGAACAAATAACCCATCAAAGTTTTTATTGGTTGTAGGAAAAGTTTTATTTAATCGAATCCAATTTGAATCATACTCTAAAGATGATTCTATATGAAAAGTTTTTCAAGTGTTTTCAATAAAAATTCACTCAAACCTAAAGAAACTGAAGAATTTTTAGAGAAAAGTTTCCAATCCATTGCATTGAATGTAGAGGAATAATTGGAGTTTGGCCATTTTTTTTCTAAAATTGAAAAGCTTTGAAATGAACAATTTTTGACAATAGTGGCAAACACCAGAAACATGAAAAATCTTGATAAGATACATGAAGAAAAACTTTTGTATCGTTCTCGATGGTGATGATGATGAAAATTGCTTTTCAAAGTCATTTTGGAAAAAAAAAACTTTTTTTTAACTAAATTCAATTAATTATCAGAAGAGTAAGTTTTTGATCAATTTTTTTTTGTTGCAAAAAAACACTAAAATGATGTCTTTGGTTGAAATTGGATTTATATATTAATAATATTTACTTATCTTCTACCTGAAGATAAAAAAAACTGTAGCAATCAAATTATTTGAAAAAAAATCAAAATGGGCTTATTTTTTTATAAAATAGGATATGATTTTTAATAAGTAAAAAAATAATTATTACAGCAAACAAAAGTCATCAATCTACTAATTTATTAAATATTTCTAACTTTACGACTGTTTTTGACAGTTTTTTCATTCTATTATCACGGTGTTATTTGGTTTATTTAAATTCTCTCTGAAAATAAATAATACAAACCTTCATACAATTTGAAAACAATTGTCACATTTCAATGTATTGTACTTGTTAGATTAGCTGAAATTCTTCTTTATTGAGTTTTTAATTAAATCAAATTATTAGTTCGTCAAGAAATTGATAGCGGTCTTTTAGTATAAATTTGAATTCATGGTTTTTTTCAAATAAAAATTAACTTTGACTAATTGATTGTTTTTTTATTTTGATCAATGACGCTGTTATCTTTTGATTAAATTCATTATTATTTCCTTTAAAAAAATTTATTTTTTGCCCCCGAAATTCGGTTAATTCTGTCATCTATTTTTTAAGTTTTTTTTGCCTTTAGGCAAGAGCTTTGATTATTTAAGGAGATTTTTTAATTTAGAATAACGAATAAACGCAACAATTTTGACTACTGGTGTAAAACTTTGATACTTTTTCTCCAATTTTATTTATTCTAACATTTTTAATGGCATTAATGATTAAAAATTAAAATGTTTTGCAATCAATTTTGAGAAACAAATTGTGAATCATATTTCAATTTCTTTCTGTCACTGATATCAAGGTTGTCTACTTTTAAAGAATGAAATCAATTTTAATTCTATTTAATCAATAAAAGCTGATGTTAAATATTCAGACTCTAAACTTTAGAGCAATTGATTTATCAGTTGATAAATTTTCTAAATCATTTGAGATTTAAAAAATTGTATTCATGAACAATATATGCTTCCGCTAATGTCCCATAATCCAATAATCTAACTTAATAACACAAAAAGAAAAATTATTTAAATACGCTGTTTAGAAACGATGGAATTCAAAGTTTAGTTGCAATAAAGAGTGTTTATTTATTGAGCATTGTTAAATTTTACTATCTACAAAATAAGTTTTCTAACCAATTCATACTTAGGCTTGACTAGAAAAAAATAAAGATTATAATTTAAATTTGAATCGAGTTATATTTCAAGAAAGAATAAAGAATTATTTTATTACGCATGTTGATGTCTTGAGGAAAACATGAAAAAGGCGCTTGGTAGTTAACGAGTCATTAATGAAATTTAAATTTAAAGAATTTAAGTTGAATTTCAAATTTGTAGTGTGTACTAGTTATCAAAGATTTGATCAAATTTCAGCGAAATTTGAGTTTTTTTTTTATTTGGGATGAAAGTCGAAAAAAATCTTTTTAAATTTAACGTTGTTTTAAAATTTTGATTAATAAAAAGAAATTTATTTGATAATTAAAAAAGCAAAAATAAAATTCTTTTTTTCTATTTAGAATTTTATTCTATTTTTTTGAGCTGTTATTTCAAGCCGTCTTGCAGGTATTCTTTTCATGGAACAGTTTTTTCGAATTTTTTTTTGTCTCTTGCAAAAACAAGTAGCAAAAACTTTTTTTGAAAGATCAATCAGAAAAAGAATGAAAACGACAAGCGCAATACTCATCATCAAACTTAAAGTGAACAGTGTCAGCAAATACGGTAAATGATTTGTCCATTGTTTGAGGTGATCGAACAGCCATGAATTGCATCGAGAATTCTT
This sequence comes from Octodonta nipae, assembly GCA_034190945.1. Taxonomy (NCBI): domain Eukaryota; kingdom Metazoa; phylum Arthropoda; class Insecta; order Coleoptera; family Chrysomelidae; genus Octodonta; species Octodonta nipae. Next base: position 65,846 of record JAVLUE010000256.1, on the reverse strand, counting down.
AACATGAACAGAAGAACATTTCAATGGTTTTAACAAAATTTGAAAGCCAAGCAATTCATCTAACCAAAAGGAAAAATTGTAGTTTGGAAAAAGAAGAGCTAAGTAAGTTTGATTCCATTCTGACTTATTTAATTCTTGATTTTGATGATCATTTCGTACTATTGATGGAATTGAAAAAAGAAAGAAAAGAATTGATAAATTGATAATATGGTAGAAAATAAAACGAATTTTATCTAAAAACATTTTACTCAAATCAATTTTCATGATCAAAATTTGAAAATAATTTCAACAAAAATGTTCTTTGCGACATCTATTGACTAAATGTAAGTAGTCGAAAAAAACTTTCGATTGTATACAAATATAGCTAATAAAAATTTAAATTCTTGCCAAACCGACAATCATCATTTCTTTGTTTATAACGAAGAAATAAAATATTTTATAGGTATTCTTCTAAGAGAATACCATCGATTATTTAAAAAACGTAACTCTTGACTTGAAGATGAAAATTTTACAGCCAAAAATTGAATAAAAAATCAAAAAAGAAGCTAAAGGAGGATGCAGCATAGGCTTAGAACAGTGGCTTCCAAATTTATTTTATCACGGCTCCCCTAAACATATTTGGTACTATCATTTAAACTAATTTAAGACAGTGCACACCTTCCAGTTTGAAAACCGTTTTTTTTAGAGAATGAAATTTTTGCTATACAGAATCTTTTCGATTCTTATGCACAATTTAATGATGAGCTATGGGAATATTTAGGGAAAAATAAGAAGACGCTGATTAATGACAAAGATACAAAATGATACGATAAAATGACAGTCAAGTTTATTAATGACGTTTTTCTTTTATAACGACTTAGATGGTCGTGAAGCCATTTTTGAAAATTTTCGAATTTTTGAAAATTTATTTAAGTACTTGTGGTCAAACAAGAAGAATTTATGTTAATCAGCTAAAAACATTCGATACCGAAAACCAATTAAATACGTTTCGTGGTCGTTTTCGCAAAGTGAAGGAGATATTATGTAGAACTTGACTTTCAGTTAATTTGTATATAAACTTTCAATAGAAAAATTATCACTAAAGCTTTGATTCTTACAATGGTAAAGTTAACCTTAAAGGTTGAACCTTAAATTTGAAAAAATCAGTTTTTTTTAATAAACTATGAAATCAGAATTTAGAGGGAAAAGTGGTAATTCTTTTTTACTTTGAATTTCCAATGCAATTTTGATTGAATCTTGGAAACTGAAACTTAGTTGATGACAAAAAAACTAGAATAACCATAAATCATTTTCAAACTTTACAAAAAAGCTTTTATTCAAGTGCCCATGCACAACACAAAATGATGGTAAATATTTCCAAAAAAAAACTAAAATATTGCGTTTAGCATGCTTGAAATGCGATGCATTTCTGTGCTTAGAGTACAATTGGTTCATCACTTTTCATTTAAAAAAGTTTTCATTTTTGAATTCTTTTCATAAGTACATTTAACAAGCTGAAAAACATTTTGAAAAAATTTCCAAGACATTCTACTTGCTGTACACTTTGGAGTTTCGAACTAATTTTTTTAAACTATGTTTTAAATTTATGAAACGTTTGAAAATTTTGATACGTTTTTTTTATTAAACTAATGATAAAAAAATTTATTTTTATTCTAAAAAAAATTTCTTGGTCTCAGTTGAGTGAATACAAATTATCGAATAATTTTTGAAATAATTGTTGATAAGATAGTTTGAACTTGATGTGTTCTCTCTATTTTATTATAAAAACATTTAGTTCACATTTATTTGTACAACCATTTTCATTATTTTCCGTTTTTTCATTAAAACTTATTCGCAAAACTAACAGGTTATGGGCCCTGTTTAGGTTTCTTTCTGCGTGGTTTTATTGTAATTTTCCATATTTCTGTAAAGTTCGTTGTTTTATTTTTTGTTTCGACAAAATTTCTGATCTGTCGAAAGTTTACCCAACTGAATGAACGAACATACTTACGTTGGAAGTCGGAAATTGTGGACGTCCTAAGAGCAAGAGGAGTTTGGAATCTCGTTAAACCTCTTGGCGAGTTTGAAGTTCCGCCGGTCTTCAAAGATGAATTGGACGCACTGGCATGCTCATTGATTAAAAGCTCTCTATCAGATAAGTTTTTCGAAACTATCATTGGAAAAACAACGGCGAGATCGATTTTCGAAACTTTAGTGAAACAACATGAAAAAGTTTCGCCTGCTTCAAAATTACGGTTAAATGAACAGTTTTATTCGATCCAATGGCAAGGTGACGTTCGAGTACTGATCAATAATGTTAAAGTGGCCGCCGAACGTTTAAATTCAATTGGAGATAAAATTGATGAATTTAAGCAAATTGCGAAAATTTTATCCGTGTTACCGAAAGATTTTGAAACAGTCAAATGGACCTTCTTTTTGCGAAGTGATTCTCAAGTGCTCAACTTGACTGATGTTGAAAATGGATTACTTGAGTTTAATGATGAATTGTCGAAAAATCGAGATGGAATGTCAAACGTTGATGGATCAGTTGGTTTAATTGCAGCCGGTAAAACTGATAAGCATCCAAATCAATCAAAGTTTAAGTCAAAGTTTAAATGCTTCCGTTGTGGAAAAATTGGACATTTTAAAAAGGATTGTCGAGTCAACATTTTCAAAACGAACAATAAATCTCAAAAAGATATTTCGTTAATCACTCCCGTTTTGACGACAGAAAAATGAATGAAAATATTCGTAAATTTGAATTATGGATTGATTCCGCAGCGTCAAATCACATTACTAATTGTCGTGATTTTCTTGTTGACTTCGTGAATTGTGATTCTTCGAACATTGTGATTGGCTACGATGGAAATCGAAAAGAAATCCGTGGATACGGAAATCTTGTTTTTGATGCATACAATGGTGAAAGTTGGAAACGAGTTACTTTGAAACAAGTTGCGTATAGCCCAAGTTCAAAGTTTAACTTGTTGTCCGTTGGACAAATCACATCTAACAATGATAATGTCAAAGTTTATTTTCATAAAGATTGTGTGAGCATCTCTCGAGGTTCTAAAAAGCTGCTAATTGGTTCGAAAGGTCATCATCTTCGAAACTTATATCTGGCAAAAATAAATTTACCAACTACATTCGTAAATGTAAATGCTGTCAATTCGCTTGCTCTTCAACCTGAACGGTTCGGTCATGTTGGTCAACAAAAGCTCAAAGAAATGGCACGAAATGGCTCAGTTGTTGGTTTCCCAGCCAATCTTCAAGGAGAGATCAAATTTTGTCGAGCCTGTAATGAAGGAAAAAGTCATGATATTGTTCATCGTACTGTAGAAACTCGCAAAACTTTGTCTGGATGGATGTTTCATGTTGATATCGCTGGCTATGGTCATCCGTCCATTCATGGAAATCGATATTTTGTTTTATGCAAAGATGATGCATCTTCTTACAAGAAGATTTATTTCATGAAAAATCGAGCTCAATTATTGGATAAATTGAAACTTCTTGTCAATGAAGTGAAATTCGAAACAGGACAAGATGTCCTTGTGCTTCGCTCCGATCCTGGAAGTGAGTTCACTTCGAACGATGTGAAAAAGTTCTTAGCAGATAAAGGAATTCGTCATGAAATTACTGTTGTTGGAACCAAACAACAAAATGGAAAAGTTGAAAGAGATATTCGTACTCTTAAAGAACATTCAATTTCCATGTTGTCTGCGGCTAATCTCAAAACTTTTCTTTGGGACGAATGTGTGAACACTTGCTGCTATATTTGGAATCGAGTTGCCCTGATTGATGGAGAAACGCCTTATCAAAAATGGTTTGGTCATAAACCTGACGTTTCCCATTTCCGAATCTTTGGTTCACGTGGTGATGGTTTGATCAAAAATCAAAATGGTTTTCTTTCAAAGAAAACAGATTCAGTCATTCTAGTTGGATATGTTGACAAAACTATTTATCGATGTTATGATCCTTCTAAACATCGGATTTGTTTAGTTTCGTCAGTGAAATTCGATGAACGTATTTCATGTACTACAACTTTTGAAGTTGAGATTGCGACAGAAAATGAAAATGATTGTGTGTCTGTTGATACGGAAGATCAAATCATTGATGAAAAAGAAAAGAGCGATTATTTTCAAAGAAATTCTCGTGGTCGTCCGAAAGGATCGAAAAACACCGTTTATGAGAAAAATGAAGAACGTGTTTCATCTCTTCGTTCGGCAGATGTAGTATGTTTTGTTGGTCAAGAACCAAAAACATTCGATGAAGCTATGAAATGTTCTGAAAGTCAAAAATGAGAATCAGCAATGATCACAGAGATAACGGCTATCAGAAACAACGATACTTGGGTTCTGGTCGATCGCCGAGATTCATTGAACGTGATTGGGTGTCGTTGGGTGTTTCGATTAAAATCAAACGGAATATATCGAGCAAGGCTGGTGGCTCTTGGTTATAATCAAAGATATGGAATTAATTATCATTATATGGAGATCAAACTTATTGAAAAACCCAAATTCAAAATCGATAATCAAAGCGTTTTGGCTAGTATTAATGGACCTGATATTCCGATCAAGTTAAAACATGTTCGAATTGGTTTTCACAAGATTCGAGAAAAAACTAGTGATTGGAGTTTTGAGTGGGTTTCTTCCGAACATCAAGTTGCAGGTCTGATGACAAAATTTGTTCAGCCAGCTAAACATCAACTTCTGCTTAGATTGTTGATGTTTAGGGGGGGTGTTGATAAGATAGTTTGAACTTGATGTGTTCTCTCTATTTTATTATAAAAACATTTAGTTCACATTCATTATTAACCATTTTCATTATTTTCCGTTCTTTCATTAAAACTTATTCGCAAAACTAACAATAATTAATAATTTTGAATAGGCAACAAAGGAATATTATTCCTTTTTTCTATGTCGATTATTGCTGTTTCTATAACTGTAACATTTATCACCATTTGTTTTATAAGCGATTGAACGTGTTCGGAATCATTCGACTGTTGATGGTTAATAGAATTTGATAAATTTTTCAAATTATCAATTATTTGAAGTAAATTTTTTGCCAAAATTCGCATCATGGAAGCTTCATTTATCAAGTCTTTCAAATCTAAATATCCATAATCTACATAAGAACGTTTCCAAAGATCATTCAATAATTTAGATAGCTGTTCGACTGGAAATCGATTTGAATCTGTTTCTATCAATTTGATCAAATTTAGAATAAACTTTTGAAACAAATGAACTTGTTTGAAGTAGTATTCTAATTTTTGGGCTGTTTCGTTATTTTTGTTAAAACCAATAGTATTATCCACAATCATCTCGTCATTGATCACATTGAGAGAAATCAAAACTTGTTCTAAAGTTTTCAAAAAACTACATTTTCTTGATTTAAACTGCTCCAATGTTTTATGACCTTTTCCCATCAAAAGTTGAGTTTGTTGAATCAATATCGACAATGTTTGATTTGATGAAAATTTTGAAACTTCGTTTCTGATATCATCATTAATATCAATCATTGAAGAGTCCAAATGACTACTGACAGTAGGCTTGATTTCAGGTAAATGAATCGAAAAATTGGGATCTAAAAAAATCAAAGTAAATTTTGGTTTTCAAAAAATTTCTATGATTACAATGCACTATCGTCGGGACACGTCTGTAGACGTTTGATGCAATAAATAAATTTTAGAATGAAAAACTCAATTTTTTATAATAAGACAATTGTTTTTGTGCTAAGCATGTAATCTTACAAATTTTGAAATTAGCGTGACTCTGTTCATTTCATCAAAAAAAAAGCTAAAAACCAAGCTTCTGATGTTGCCCGAAGATGATGTGTTAATAAATTTGAAATGTCTCAAATTGAAACATTTCTTCTTTTTTTAAGTATAGGAAAAAACTCACCAACAATCATGAGTTTGTATTGAACACATCCTATCAAATTTCCGCCCCATTCTTGGGTCACAAAAAGATGGGTTATTTCCACAATTTCATTGTGCTGAAAAAAATATTTTAAAATTGAAACATTTAATGTAAATAAGATTTACCTTAAGTTTATCCGCATATAAAACATAAGTGTTGGTAGAATTTCTAAAAATATCATTTCGCGCCACAACACATGATTGTCTAGTGACATCTTTAAAACAACTGCTTTCGTGAGTTATATATGTTTTCTGTGAATCCGATTGTAAAACTGTTTCGTAAATGTAGTTTGTGTCACGGTTCACGGTCAAATAAAGCGAAAAAGTGATTCGCGACTTTCCGTTTGAAACTAAACAAACGTCTTCATTTTTTTGTTGACAATCTAAAACATCGTATCGAGATACTGTGGCTAAATCTTTTTATTATTAAAACAACAATTAAATATTTAGAAAAAAACAAATTTAATACCATCTGTTCCGCATTGCTGAAATTTTATCGAAAATGTGAATGTGATCAACGATGAACAAGCAATGATTGCTGTGAAAAAAATTAAATTGTTAGCTTTGATCATTGCAATTTTTATTTCTAATGATTGGATACAAATTTCATTTCAAATTTATGGGAGAAAAACTGGTAGGATGATGAAACAAAAAAGTATACCAAAACGCTGATAAAAAAAATTGTATTTTAATTTAATGTTAAAATTAAAATTAGGTTAGTCATCAAAGTACCACGTTAATATCGAGGGTTTATTTGTTTTTTTCCAATTGAATCTCGTGTGGAAGCTAATAGTTCAACGTTATTTTCCTTTACAAAACAGTATTCAATCATTTTTAATTTCAATCATCACATTTTTCTAAATTTTGAATTTTTTGGGTTTTTTCATGTTTTTCTAGTGGCCACAATAAACTATAATTCAAATAATATATATGTGAAAACCAGATTTTCCTTTTTGTCATGAAATTATTATTATTATAAAAGTATTATAGTCAAATTATTCAAATTTTATTTAATAAAATAAATTTTCAAATACATATTACTTGAAGTTATTTGATTGAAAGATTGTTTTAGAATTTTATTGAAAATCAATGAAAACATATTTCCAGTAGAAAATATAATTAAATTAGAATATTTTTAAAATTTTGCTCATTATAAAATTTAGCTGAAAGAGAAATTGATTTTGGGTTTCAAAAGTTTCAAAATTTTCTTAGACATTCATAAAAAAAATTTTTTTAAGATTGTAAATTTCAAAAAAAAAAATTTGGCGAGTTAGAAACGAATATGGAGACATTAAAAATTGCTGAAAATTCTTTTGTTGGTAAACGTGGAAGAGGTCGTCCTAGAAAAATAACGATAGACTCTGAAAATAAAATATCAAAACAGCAAACCAATTCGACGATTTCTTCTTCATTGTTTTCTACAATCACAGAACCATCGTTGACAACAAGAAAAAATAATCGAATCAAATTGAATAATGGTTTGAAAGTTTTTTTCAATTCAAAATAAAAAAAAACCTGTGACCTATTTTTTTTCAGAAAAGAACTTGCAGTCAATAATCAAATCTACTTTATCTGAAACTAAAATCGAGAAGAATAGTCAACCAAAAATTTTACAACAATCGCCATCGTCGATGCAGATGCCATCTGATATTACTCCAAACGAAAGTAATTTCAATCAAATATTTAATGGTTCACCCGCAATGGCGATACGTTTTGAGGTAGAACCATTGGTGGCAAATCAACAACCTACCACCGATGGATGGCAAGCAATGTTCCGAGTGACTTTTTATGGGAAACAGAATCAATCTTAACGAACACCGTCAAGTTTAACAAACCATTTATATTTTTTGTATTGTTTGAATTGCTGGATGTTTCTTATATTAAAATATTTTAAAATTCTAGAATTAAAATATTTATTGATAATATTTATTGCAAAGATAACGTTTTTTCAATTGAAATTTTTCACAAGTTGTCCAACAAATAAAAAAACTTGGCTTTAATTTAGAAAATTCTCTAACAAAAAAATCTCAAACTTTTATTTAAAAAATGAGACACACAATTTAAGAGCTAAACTATTAAAATAAACAATCAAAAAAAAAAAAAAAATCAAATTAACTTCTTAATATCAGCATAAGAAATTTCGGATGGAGTATTTGTGTAAAACTATTCTATTTTTAACAAATATTGACAAGTATAGAATATTTTAGTTTTTCCATTCGTCTATCAAATGTGAAATAAAATCGATTCACTATCTTTCAAAAATATTCTGAATTTCGTAAAAACCTCTAATAAAATTTGTAATTTATTTAAGTGAAATAGAGAAATATTAGAAAAAAACTTTTGATTATTAAGAAAAAAAATTTATCGAAACTAAAATACAAAGAAATTCCGGATTTCAGTCTATATTTTTAGCAGACTAATTAAACAGAATTTCAATTTTTCGAACGAATTCATTGAATCAATTCTTCTGTTGTTGTTCCTACATTGATCTAAAAGATTCTGGGCGCGTTTCTGCCACTACTACTACTGAGATCCCGTTAGTTGAAAGAAGAAAATTTATTCAATGTAGTTTTTGTTTGGCAAATTCGCAACACACATGGTCATTTTTCTCTTTCGGTTTAGAATGAATCATTTTTTTTTTTTTTGCTGAAAATGAATCATCTATTTCTCTTTATGGATTCGGCTTGAATAAAACAACAGACACCAAACATTCGCTAAACCAAAGAATTTTATATATAGTTTTTTGTTTGTTTGTCGGAACCACCATTGCGAGAATGAATGGTTTTGTTTTGTATATAGTGTGAAATGAATTGTTCAACACATTCGATTCGAACACTTCACATTCGGTGAACACACACACACACACACAATCTTCCAATAACCAAAGAAAAAATTGTTTGCGTTTTGATAAAAACAACAGAATGAAACTACAAAAGCATTTACACAATAAACCAAGAAAGTGAATCAAAATCTAATTTTGTTTATAATGTTTGAAAAATAAAATTTTCATCCTACAAGCAACATCTAGCAAGATCATACATTCAAAAGATTTTGAAGAAAAAAAAACTCATAAATGAAGTTATAAACTTGTCGTTCATATATTAGTTTTTAAAATGATTTTTGTGATGAAACAGCGATTTTTCGAAATTTTTCTTCTATAGGAAACAGATTTTAACAAAAACAAATACTAGAATACTATATAATATTTTAAACTGTGCTCAAAACTTGTCTTGAATTATTGAATTTTTAAATTTGATAAAATTTTTTTTTAATTATGTGATTTTTCAAGTCTTCAAATTAGATTGAATAGAATCCCTTCTGTTTATAAATATTTATCAAGATGGAATTGATGAAATTTGTCACACAAAACAGTAAGCATCCATTTCTTTCCAAAACCTCGTAAATAAATTACTTGAACTAAAAAAAAATTGACCATTGTTCAAATTGTTGGATTATTTCAATCAAATTCAAAAACAACAACAAATACTTACATTAACCTGTAAGGAAATGTTTCCAATCCCAGCTGTTCCACTTGTCATTCGACGAAGCTGCTTTTGCGCGTGCAGTCACATGCATACGTTTCTTGATCAATGTGCAATAATTTTTTTTTTTTCAAGCTTCAATACAAGACACACCTGAGCAGATGAAAGAAAATTTTTTTTTAACAGAAAAAAACGCAATGAAAACAACAACACAGAGCAATAATACAGTAATGCAATTGTTACCAACAAGATATTCAAATCAGTTCGGGTAAAATTTGAAAAATATAAATGATATTCAGACTTGACCGATATTGAGGGATTTGTACATGTTGATATCTTGATTAATAAATGTTTTCAATTTTGGTAGATGGTTAAAAAGTTTATGATCAAAAGTAAAACTTTGTCTTGTACAATATGATGATATTTACAAAAAAAAAGTTCGTTTGTATAAAATAGATGAACAGCCAAAAACCCGAAAGATTGTTTATTTATCTAAAAAACATTAAAAAGAGTGAATTAAGATTAACTCAATTATTCATACGAGGTAATTTTCCAAAAAAATGGCTTAAAATGTTTTTTTACTTTTTAAAAAAGTAAAAAAAGAGAGGGGAAAGTTTTCTAGTGAAGTTTATCATTAGAAAACCGAATTAGAATCTTTTCACTAACGTAACGTAATGTTCCGTGAGATTTCTGTAGTCTCGGCGTCTGTATTCAAGCTTTACGCTGCCTATTCACACAAGCTGTGCGCTTGATGAAAAAAGCTGGGAGAGTGTTTTTGTTGTGTTTATTTCTTATTTTGATTGTTCATCTTATTGTGAATTATTATTGTTATAATCAAAAAAGCTATATTTTTTGAAATTATCATCATTTACCTATTATTATTCTCTGTTTTATTTGATCGAGATATTTTCTTCAATTTTTTTTCGAATAGTTGAATACTCATTTTATTATTTTTAACAAAATTATTTCTATTTAAAGAAACAATAGAAGAGTATAGAAAGTCTTTGTTGTGGGCTCTTTACATAAGACACTCGACTTTTGATTGTCCTTTGACATATTTTCAATTTCTTCAAGAAAAAAAATTTATTTGCTTAAAATGGTTCAAAATTTGAAACACTGTTCAACTTATGTTAAAAAATGTCTTGAAAAAAAATTGACGGTTTAAAAAACTTTGAAGCTTCTCAAGGTTTTTTTCTTATTTTAAACTTATCTATTCTCAAGAAAATTTTTTTTCAATTTTCAGAAGCTTTATCAAAAGTGAATAATGTCGAGTAACAATATTGTTTCGAAAACGCCATCTTCATCTCAACAGCAACAGAAATCAACTAACGAAAATCTTTTGCTCAACGGATCTAAACCAACCAATTCAGATTCAAGTGGATTTGAAAATGATATAAGCCACAAACGTATTAACAGTTTTAGAAGTAAATATTTTCATGTGGCCAACAAAAACTTTGGAGCTCATAATAACAAAAACGAAGTTTTTAATAAATCTTCACCGCCATCAGCTTCACCATCTCCTTCGTTTTTAAAGAAGAATTTTGCCAGCAATGATAACAAAAACGAAATCTCGAGCGAAACATTTTCAATAACGTTTCCTCAGCAACAAGTTATAAATTTACACCCGGTGAATCAGCCACAACCTTTGATTAACAGCAATCAATTATCATCAAATATTTCGACATCGCTAACATCTCCAATCAAATCTTCATCATCATCTGTACCTGTTTTAAGGCAATCTTTTCGTGTAAAAAATAATGTTTTAAATAATTATGAAAATCAAAGAGTTCAGAAAGTTTTAGAAACAGAAATGAAACAAGCATCACAACAAAAATCGAATAAAAATGGCCTCAATCTTGACTCAGAACCTCCTTTAAATTAAACAATGTCGATCAGCAAAGATCACTTAAATTGAACCAAGATGGTTCTATATTTGATCAATCAAGGCAACCCAATTATTACGATAATATAAACTCCATTGGAATAAAAATGATCAGCAACAAGCTTCACCAAAACAACAAAGAAAATCAAAACAGCAAACTTCTTCAAAAATTTTGAATTCTCCTCCGCTTTCAGATCGTCAATTTATGTTTCAAAATTCTATTCAAAATCAATGCACAACATCGGATGCCAATACAAACCAACAATATGGCCAAATAATGACTTCAGCCAAAAATTATTTTTTAAATGAACAAGCTACATCTAAAGAAAATAATAAATTGATATCAAATCAAAAACCAAATAATGATGATTCGTCGGATTCAGTTTGCCAAAAATTTCAATGGATCGAAATTTATGAACCAAAATCACAAACCAAAATGTTTGCCAATCTTACTAGGTAAAATTTTTCAAGGTTTTTTTTCTGTAATGATTGAATTAAATATTGTTAGTGGAGAATGTCGATGGACTGAACCCAAAGGAGTTTACATTTTGAGTGCGTCTAATCCTAATATAACACAATGGTGGGAACTTTACGTGAGTATATAAAATAAATATATTTCTATTAAAGATTTTTTCTTAGGATCAAAAAACACAACGCTTCTATTATTTTTCAGTAAAAAATTCAAAGACAATTTGGCAAAAGTAAAAAATTTGTTTTGTTTGTTTTATTAAATTTGCATGTTTTTTAAAATTGCTAATAGACCGACTTCATCCGATGCTATTGTTGTGCCGTTAGCCAAATTACAAATCATGAAACAAAATACCAAAGAAAACCAGGATTCTTCCTTCGATCAATTTCTTTCTAATCGAAGTCAAAATGTTGAAGAATTTGATAATTCATCCACAGAAACTGACCAATTAAAAAAATCCCGATGCACATGTGGTTATGAACAACGTTCAAACAATTATAAACAAAAACTGGTCAATTCGAGCACACAGACAATGATTCAAATGGCCAAACCAATAATGGTTTCTCGTTGGACACAAACTACAACCCAAACTCTCATTAATGATATCAAACTTGATGATCAGCATCATTTTGTAAATGGAGATTTTCGTCGACAACAACCTTCTTTAAAACATTATCTTTTAAGTGAAGCTCGTTTCGCTCGAGCCGGCCAAAATCATCAAAAAAGTTCTTTCAAACAGGAAAGTTTTTATGATCCTGTTGCAGCAGAATCATTTGATTATGCCAATGAAGATTATGAAGATGATGACGATGAAGAAGTAGTAATTGACGATGATGATAGTGATTTTAGCTGTGACGCCGATGATGAATATGATTTGGAAGAATACGATGAAGACGAAGTTGATGATGTCGAAAATGATGAAGCAGATGGTTTTGATGAAGAAGAACTAGATGACTCTAATAGTGAATTAGATACAGAAAAACAAAATCAGCGTTATCAACAACCAATTTATGCTGATTACGATACTGTGGATTATAGTGATTATATTTGCTTATCCCCGAAAAAATCTCCGAGCTCTCATCGAATTCAACAGCCTCCATCTTCTTCACCACCAAAAAAAGATCAACAAAACTTAGATGGAATTCGTATGTCAGCTTCTTTCACTGCCGTTGATTTTAAACGTAGCGCTTTGGGTCGTAGCAGCTATACACCATTAATGCAGCATCAACATTCATACAATCAGCAACAACAGCAGAACCAGCCTTTAAATGCCTACTCGAATCCATTCAACAATACTGGATCTTTAAGAAGCAGTACTGGTCGAATATCTTCCGCAATCACGTCCGCTGCAAACAATTGTAATAACAATTTTAAAAATGTTTCAAAACCGACTATGTCAAACATTGCCGATAGGATAAATTTATTCAACAAGAAAGTTGTTCCACAAAATGTTTCATTAGATGCTGATACATCTTTACTTCAAAAAAATTTTTACATTCAGCCATTAAACGAAGTTGATAAAAACTCGAAAAATTCTTCATTTTTAACAAACAACATTAATAACAAAAATTACCAAACTGCTCGACGTTCAACAAATGAAAGCTCAAATGTTGGAATACAACGGTATATTCAAAACAGGCCACCTGAGTCTTCATTAAATCAACTCTATCAGAATACTCCGTCTAAGTCAACTTCTTTGACATCAATATCATCACCAAATTTTAGCAATATTGCTAATCAACAATTGCCACAAAAAAATAACCAATCAATCCCAATCAATGTTGTTCCTTCAGAAGTCAATTCAAGTTTTGGAAGTTTCAATTCTTCAAAAAATGTTTCTGAAAATCAATCAGTTATTACTGGTTGCGATGTGGAAAAATTTGATTCTAGTATAAAACATTCAAACTTTGCCAACAAATACGTTTTGTCAAGCAACAAAAGTTTTGAATCAAATGTAGAACTAGATCAATCACAATTATCAGTAAATTTGGTGCCAAACTTTGCCAATACTGGTTCTTTGAGGCAGCAAAAATTTCTTAATTTTGATGATGCTCACGCAGTTATGATCAATAAAACAACAAAGTCATTTCAAATTGATCAGAATAACGAAAAACCTGCCTCAAAAGGATCGAAAAAAGATAAAAAGAAAAATGAAGAAAAACCTATAAATCAATCGAAGCAAATAAACGCTAAAAAAAGTCTAGTTCTACCAGGAAATAAAAAGAAAAATGCTAGATTAGGACGTGACATTAAAGAAAATACACCACTCAATAATGGCAACGTATCAATTGAGTCTTTTGCTCGTGAATGCGTTTCTCGTCACAGAAAAGGGGGAATTTTTTCAAAGAAAAAAACGCTAAAATCCATGTTGGTTCATACTAAAAAGCCATTAAAAAAACCAATGATCTCTACTATATCCGATAGTATTTTAGTGAAAGAAAGTGTTTTGTGTTTCAAGTTAATTCAAATTTTTATGCTGGATCGCGTGCCATCACCTGCTGGATCGAATGATTTATCATGGAATCAACAAAGTAATCCAATACCTAGTGATGAGCAAATTTTGGTCCGATTGATAAACGTTTGCGTGCAAATGTTGCCACTGAGAGATGAAGTTCTTGTACAAGTAGCCCGACAAGTCACTCAAAATCCATCACCAGAATCTGAACGCCGTGGTTTAGAGTTGATGTGTGTTTTGTTCTGGTATTTTACTGCTAGCAACAAACTAGAATCGCATTTGCATGCTTTTCTGTCAAATCACCGAAATATTTTCACTAACATTGTTCGTAGAAAATTCGAACAACAAATACATCGTTCGCGTTACACGCATTCACATTTGTTTTATCGTAAACCACATTCGATAGAAGAAGTTGCGAAAGTACTCCGTTGCGTACGTGCTGGTCATGTGGGAGTTTTTGGAGAGAGCTTAGCAGATGCAGCTATCGTTTTTGGAACTAGTCAAAAAAAAGAAGAAAAATCTCTTCCTTGGTATTAAAAGGAATTTTATTTGAAGTGATTGATTTTCATAATTTTTTTTCATTAGGCCAATTGTTTTGCTAACCGAAGCTCTCCTGGAACCAAGACATGAAGATCGAGAAGGAGTGTTTCGGTGTGTCGGTGACATGGACGACGTTCATAGGCTCAAAATGAAATGTTAGTAGACAAATTTTTTTATCAACTTTTTTAATTCAATTTTTTTATCAAGTGGACACTATCCTGGTGAATGATCCTTGTTTCGAAGAACAAAGTCGACTTTCATCGTCAATCGCTAAACCTAGACTAACAGATGATCATGACATGCATGTTATTTCTTCTACCTTCAAGTTGTATTTTCGCGAACTTCGTGAAGCTCTTATTCCTATGGAAATGTATTTAGAAGCATTAGATTGTGCTCATAGTACAAGCAAAGCTTGCACTCTACTTGAAAAACTTCCTCCAATCAATCGTTTTTCTCTAATTTATTTGATAAAATTTCTTCAAGTATATATTTTGTTTTTCTTATAACTTAAAAATCTAATTTGTCGAATTATTTATTTAATTTAGATATTTTCAACTCCGGAACAAGTAAAAGACACTAAAATGGATGATGCTAATTTATCTATGGTCTGGGCACCAAACATTCTTCGCAGTCCATTAAGCATTACATCTTCATCGGCTAATATAAACAGCTCAACTTTGGCAGCACTGAATAGTGCCAACATTTATGAGCATACACGAGCTGAAATGTCTTTAGTACGAACTTTGATTCAGCATTTCGATACTTCGAATTGGTTTACTGATCTTAGAAAATGATAATTTTTTTTTCATTGATTCTATTTTCAAAATATTTTGAAATTGAACCAGTTCAACTCAAACTAGTCTATTTTTTTTAATAATTGATTTTATATTTTTAACGAACATTTTTCATTAAAGAAAACAATATTTTAAAATATTTTCATGCTTCAATTATTTTAATGTACTATAAAAATTGAATTCAGATTTTATTTTTTGAAAAGTTATTTTATACCAATTTGAAAACTTAAATTAAAATAAAACTGAAATATTTTGAGTTAAACAACTTGAAATTTTTTTAAATTCTGTTACTCTCTATATTTGGTTGCAATTTAAAGTATGGGGTGAGAAATGGATCAAAAATGCTGAGTTGAGAGGTTTTTTTGCACACTTCACTTTAGTATATTTTGACAGAATGTCTATTTCGGCACCAGAAGCTGTTTATTAACACGTTGACGTTCAATTGCGGCTGTATACAGTAGTACTGTAGTCGTCAAAGCCTATTGACGTCAACATGTAACTTTTTTTTAATGTCCGTCACGGTGTTAAAATTAGTAAACATATGTTATAAATTGTTTTTCAAGAAATCCTTCAAGTATCTGTTGACGAAAATGTTTCAAAATTTTTTTATTTGATTTTTCAAAAATTTAATCATTTATATTTCTTAATGTCTGCAAAAAAAACTATTGCAGCTGCAGTTCAAGTAGTTGGAAAAACATCATCAAAATTCTCTCAAAATCGTAACGCAATTTATTTGGTATTTTTATTTGAAACCAAAACCGTTTGATTATTTTTTTTTCTATAACTTGAAGACGCCTGCAGCTGTCAGTCGAATAAAAAAACTGATTCAAGAAAAATCTGACATCGTATGTTTGTATATTTTAACATTTTCTAGAATTTTTAATTAGATTTTCAACACTAGATAGGAATTCGAGTTGGTGTCAAGCAGAGAGGATGCAATGGCCTTTCATATCAACTTGAATATGCAACAGAGAAGCAAAAATTTGATGAAGAAGTTTTGCAGGATGGTGTTCGTGTATTGATCGATAAAAAAGCTCAATTGACTTTGTTAGGCACCGAAATGGATTATGTTGAAAGTAAACTCAGCTCCGAGTTTGTGTTTAAAAATCCCAATATAAAAGGAACCTGCGGTTGCGGAGAAAGCTTTAGAATTTGAAAATTTCACACCAATTTCGTCAAAAAACGATATATTCAATACGTGATATTCAAAATTTATTATATATAAATAAATATTTGAAAGTTTAGTTTTTTAGCAAAATAAATTATAAAAAACAATTGTAAAAAAATTTGTAAAGATTCCAGAAGCATTCGCTCAATTGTGACAAGTTTATTTATCACAAATGAATCACCATTCTGATTATTTTCAAAAAATTGGATTCGCTGAACTTTGACTCAAATAGATAATTCCACCCACAAAATTCACAGCAGAGGCGAGAACAAAAACAGGCATCCATCTTCCTTGTGATTGAGTAACCAATTCGGCGGTCAATGGTCCACAAAGTAAACCAGGAATAGTGGCAATAGTATTTGAAATGGCGAAGGTCATTCCTGCATGATTAGGGGCGACGTCGGTGTGGTTGCTACAATGACCACCAGCATTGAACGCTACCATCAACATTGCTAAACAGATAATAAATATAGCATTGAATAAAGACTTAAGCTTGGGAAACAACAGCATGCATATTCCAGCTCCTGATAATCCAATACAAGTCATCAATCGTCTAACAGACAACACAGACCATTTTCTTTCTGAAATTAGATTATCTGCTAAATGACCAGCGCCTATGTTAATAAAAACTAAGTTAATTGAAATAATTGTTCAATAATACCTATTCCAGCAAGTGAATTCACAATATATGGTAGTGCAGTTAATGAAAGACTTTTTTCGTCAGCTCCTAAATAACGACTAAGATAGTATGGTAACCACTGCATAATAATATAATTTGACCAGTTCATAGCAAAATGAGCTAAATAAATTGCCCATAGAGGCCAACACATTAAAAACTGGGACCAATGATGCTGGATAATTCGATTATTTGCATTAGTATTGATTTTTGAGTTAGCGCTAACAACCAAAACTTCAAGATCTTCAGATAAGAACGCTTTACGGAAAGTATTATTTTCTTCTATTTGATTAGTTTTATGGTAAAATTGAAACCATACAACGACCCATAATAGACCAAAAAAACCCATAAAATAGAACATTAATGGCCAATAAATATGCGGCGTTATTAATGCTGATAAAGTTTGACCGACAGTACCAGCTGAAATCAAATAACCAAAAGCTCGAGACCGCTGAGATATTGGAACATTATTGGAGAATAACTGATAAATCATTGGCAAACCGAGACCTTCCCCAAAGCCGAGTACAATTCGAAAAAATATAAACAAATAAAGATTAGACGCTATCATTGGTGTGATTAAAGTTGAGAAAGACCAAAAGAAAACCGAAACTGTCAAAAGTTTTCCAGCCCCGTATTTAGATGCAACATTTGTACCAATTATCTATCAAAAATACATCAAGTGAAAGCGAAACAAAATTGTTTTACCTGACTAGTAATATAACCAAAAGCGAAGGAACTGAGTATCCATCCTTGCCAATAAATGTTCCAACCGAACTGTGAAGCCATCGGAATAATAGCTATAGGCATTATGACTCGGTCTGCCGAATTGATAAAATTGGCAAACGTACAGAAACATATTAATCGATAAACTGGAGACCGAGTTAACCGAAACAACCACATCATAATATTAGAATTTGAGTAAATAAAAACTCAACTATAATAAAATAAATGACAATTTATTAAAACAGTGAACAAAACTTGCATTTTTTTAAAAAAAAACATTTCTTTGAAATTTCAAAAAAGTTATGAATACAAATCAAGATAAAAGTTTAAGAATTGTGTAAAAACTGTTTTGAACTAAAAAACTTGACACGCACAACAAGTCTATTTACACAGTAAAAAAAAGAGATGCAAAATTGCCAAATAACAAATGTTTTGATGAATTTTTTTTTTTTTAATTATCAGTTATATTGCTAATGGAAAATCCACTTAAAGAATCGCTTTCTACAGAGTTTCAAAAACTTCTTGACATCAATAAAGAATTGGAAAGCAGCTCTTTGTCTGTTAACGATTCAAATTATCAGGTAAAAATTAATGAAAATTTTCTAGCAATAAATTGACATTTTTTTAGGAAAAAGTCATAAGTGCAATAGATTTGTCCAAACAAATGACCGAACATGTTAATTTGTTGGGAATCTTTAGCGCCAACGAATCAGTTTTAGAAATTTCGACAGAGCATTTAAAGTTTTTATTATTGCCAGCGTTGCTGGCAAGTTTCACTTTGAAAAAACAATCACACAATCGTGTAGATATATTAGAAACTGCTGAAATATACTTTAAAGATTTTATAAACCGATTAAATGATTATGAAATTTGTGATGTCAAATTGAATCAAAATAAAGATGACGAAAAAATAATTGAAAATAAAATAAAAATTAAACAAGATTCTCTAATCAATTCTGCTCAACAACGCAATTCCAAAATCCAAAAATACCGAGAAAAAAAAGAATTAGAAAATAAATTAAGTGAATTGAATAATATGATTTCAGAACAGAAAAAAAACGGGCTCGTTGTTGATGAAGATCTTGAACGGAATTTTTATCTCGAACTGATTAATCGATGGTTGAATGAAGCTCTAGACGAGTTGTCAACGATTGAAATGGAAAAACCAATGGCTCAAATGCGTGCCTCAATGTTGGCGAGCAATCAGTCAAATAACCGGAAATTTGTTTCAGATAATAAAAAAAATTCCAAATTAATTCAGCCAATCTTGATAACTAAAAACAAAATGCAAAAAGAGGTTTATGGTTTGGGTTATCCGAGTATGCCGACCTTTACTGTAGATGAATTTGTTGAACAGAAACTGAAAGAAGGCAGCTTGAAGTTAGAAGACAAAAAAATGTAAATTTTTGAATCATTTTTTATTTTATTAATTTTTTTGTTGTCTATAGTTATAACAATTCATTATATGACTGGGTAAATAATCCTGATCAGAAAAAACAAGAAGATGAAACTGAAGCAGAAAGAAAAGAATCGCTAATAGAAAAAGATGATCCAAGAAAACTAGAAAATATGCGTCAATGGGATGAATTTAAAGACAGTAAGTTTATTTTTTAATTATAAATAAAATATGGAATTTATTTTTGTTTTCATTAGTTCATCGCAGAGGAGAAGGAAATAGGCATAACATGGGATGAAAATTAATTTCACACGTTTTAGCATTAAATCTTTCGGTTCTTTGTTATGTCCTATAAAAAGCTAATTTTCAATGATTAAAATTTAAAATTTGTTCTAAAAAAATATTAACAAATGAAAAAAAATAGAACTACTGTTTTAGTTGTTTATTCTTATCAAAAATGTTAAATAGTTTTTTCACAATTGAAACTTGCTTCTAAAACAACTTCGAATCCGTCTTCATGTTTTTTTTCATTTAAAAATAGTTAATACTTTATACTACGATCAAACATTTGCTTTAAGTTATAAAGATTTTTTGAATAAAAAAAAAGTTGGTTTCTTTTTTTATCTTTTTTATAATTTTTTTATTAACAATAACAAAGTTCAAACGTTGTCTGAAAATACTATTATATTTTTGACAAATCCAAGACAACTGAGAAAACGGTTTGTTTGTGTCAAAGATTCAGAACCAATATTTGATCTGGCCGACTTTGTTTTGTGTAATTTGAAAAAAGATGCCACATTTGAAGCTGTTGAACTTAAAGTTATGATTTATGTATTCATTAATAAAAACTTACAAATATTTGAAACTTTTGATTTTTGAGATTGTTTTGACGTACGGCTGGTGTTTGACATTTTAGAATGAATAGTGAGCTCGTTTATTCTTGAAATTGAACCACCAGAACTTGAGTAACCAGCATATTGATTTGAAAATTGATTAAAAGAATCTTCTTCATCTTCGACATCCCCATATTCCTCTGTTTCATTTCCATAGTGCAATTGATGCAGATAAGGCAAAACCGAAATTGAACGATATTCATCTCCGGTAGCTTTGCGTGGAATCTTCACACTTGGTTCAATTTTTGAATGTTTTTTACGAAACCAACTAGAAATGAAATACCGAAAATTCAAAATTTATTTTAAGGTCATGAGATTATATTTTAAGATTACTCATGAGATTTGACCATCTGAATTGTGAATCGTTTTGATGGATCTTTTTTTAACATTCCTCTAATCAGATCAGCTAGAAGATCATCGCTTATTTCGATAGGTATCACTAAATCACATTTACTTATGTTCTCGAACAATCTTGGATTGATTGAAAAATGCTTTAAAAATAACAATACTAATTTTTTAAAAGACATACCGATATATATTATCACCTTGAAACGGATATTTACCGGTACTCATATTAAACAGAGTTACACCTGAAGCCCATATGTCAACTTTGAAACCAGAAACCATTGAACATCCATCAGCAATTTCAGGTGATTGAAAAGCAGGCGAGCCTTGACTCATTGAAATCATGTCATTTTCTTGAAACCTATCTAACATCTTAAATTCTTTTGTAGACTCTAGATAAATTAATACAATTAAACAAACCTCTGACACACCGAGATCTATAATTTTAATTACACCTCCATTGGTGATTAACAAATTTCCTGGTTTGATATCTTTATGAACAATACCTTGACTGTGTAAATATTCTAATCCATTTATCAATTGCACAAAATAACTGAAAACAAACTTTTTTTTTAAAAAATCATGAAATGTTACATACTCATGAGCTTGGTGAATTGGCAACTTTTTACAAGGAACAGAATCCAACAACTCTTGCAATACAGCCACACAATATTCCATGATAATAAAAAGTGTTTCCTTTGGCTCATCATAAATAACATCGTATAATTTTATCAAATTTTCATGATTCAATTTGCGCAACAACTGAATTTCTCTAAATAAAATTTCCAAAATTTTAAAATGAACACTACACATTAGACAAACCTCTGAACATTTTGTTCTCCATTAGTAATCTTTCTAAGTCTTTTCTTTTTCATAATTTTAGCCGCACGTCGTTCCAGAGTTGCAATGTCTAGAACTTCTTTGACTTTAGAATAAGAGCCTTCTCCAATAGTATCTCCTAAAAGATATTGCCTAACAAACTTGATTTTTCGTTTCTTTTTTTGATATAAAATTTCAGAAGAATTGACTCGGTGATAAGCCAAAGGAGCTTCAAGGTATCTTCCATTAGATTCTTTGTTGAACATCAAAGATCTTTCATATAAAAAACCATCATCTCCAAGACAACCATCGAGCATTTCTTCTTCTGTGATTAGTGGTGGAGTGACGAATAAAGGTTTTCTATGTTCTTTTGAATCAATTGTTTCGGATACAAGTTTTTCATCTAAATCGGCCATTTTTTTTAAAAGTTTAAAATCCGTACTAATGTCTAATTCAATTGATGATTCAACCAATGGTTTTGCTTTAAAGAATGAAATGCATTCGTTATCACCTTCAACACCGTCAATACCAGTCTCCTCAACTTCTCTCAATGGAGATAGTGTATTAGGTTTCAATTTTTGCAATGATGACAGTGATGATGATAAAGCTGAAATGACGCTTGTTGATAGTTCACCAACTAAAAAAATATCACTTGGTTGATTATCACAAGATGATGATGGGAATAAATTTAACAATATTTTTTGATCATTTTTTATTTGAATATTGAGAGAATTTTTAGACTCATCAAACTCTAATTTTTTGACAATATTTTTGGTCATTTTTGAATTTTTTTCATCGTTTTCGTTTTCTTTGTCAACAAATTCAATTTCAAGATTTTCTTTGGAATCATTCATCTCTCATTGATTGATGAGCTCTGTAAATGAAGCCCTTTGTTTTCCATAAATTTAAATGGTCTAAAATCAAACAAAAATAAAAACATTTTATATTATTTTTTTTTAATAATTCAAAAAAAGTTAAACACTTCCCAATCTAACTTAAGATTTCTGTACTGAGTTTATTAATCAAGTTTAAAAAGTATTCAAAACATCATTTTGTTTAAGAGAAATATCAAAAAGTCAGAAAAAATCTTGCAATGAGATCCCAGACTGAAACCACCTAAAATAATTTTAAAAATCATTTTGAATCAGTTTTCGTGAAATTTTTCATCAAATTTTACAGGTCAAAATAGTATATAAGAAAAAGTATGATTATTATTTTCGATATTTCCTAGCTTATATTGCCTTATTTCAAAAACATTTTCAGTTATTCTCTATAATATGTATACGATGTAAACATATTTATTTTAATGTTGAAACTGTTTATGAAAAAATTTACTACATTGCAATGCATTGTGTATTTTGAAAAACATAACATTTATAAATTCATCATCACATTTAAAGACAGTCTTTAATTCAAAAATAGTGAATTAAGCAAAAAAACTTGTGACACGTTCTAAATAATTAAAAATTTTTTGTTTAAACGTTTTCGATTCAAAAATTTTTTAATCAACTTGGAAAAAACATCATCATTTTTTTCACGCAAAAAAAATATAAAAAAAACATCAAGAAAACTGTTAGCAAATTCTAAATGCCAAAATAATATAAAAGATGTCACGAAAAAAAATGAAATATTTCAATTCTATTATTAACCCGATGATTTTATTAAAAAATTTTCCCCAAAAAAGTAAATACAATTGAGAACTTATTTAAAATTCAATTCATTAAAAAGAAAAACAACCTTCCAATATTTTTGTCCTTTAATACTCGATAGTTTAATTAAATTTTAAAATTATCTGAAAATAAACAAAATAATCATAAATGTTAAAATTGAAATACTGAACATTGAATATTCTCTAAATTTAAAAACCAAAATTCTCAAGTTTTAGTTATCTAAAACAGAAATTTCAAAATTTAATACAGTTTACTTCTATCAAATCTTTTAATGTTTTTAAAACTAAAAAATTATACTTTTTAAATAGCCACAAAGATCTTACTTTGAAACTCAAGTAAATTGAAAGTTTTTTTTGAGTTTGAAAACTTGATTGCCAGCACAAACATAACTTGGAGCAAATTAAAAAAATTAAACTAGATTGAATTAATTTTTTAAATATTCAAAAGATAAATAAATTTTTTTATTGCTCATACTCAAGTTGTAATTCTCAGATTGCTCATGATATTCTTGTAAAAAAAAACATTCGAGTAAGAAGTAGCTTTATTTTATAAATTGAAAAATATTTAGAAATACTAATAGTTTGACATAAAATCGGCAACGTCAATAGATTTACAAAAGACTAAAGAAAAATAAAACCTAAAATTAAAAACATTGTTTGATATTTAATGTTTACATTTGTCATACAACAATCGATAGTATCGAAGCAGCATTTTTATATTTTACTAAATTTCTATTTTAAAAAAATTAAAATTTGCAATAATTATTTAGAAATTATGTTTTTTTTCATTAGCATTAGAATCAAATGACTCCAATAAATTTTTTTTCAATGAATTATCGGTGATTTCGCTTAATGATTCACGATTTTGTGAAAAAGTGCTGAAAATACGATCCATATAAGAATTGGTGAATAATTGATGCGGATCTAAGCGTTTACGAATTTGTGCCCAAGAACGAAAATAAGGATACATTTTAATAAAATCAGCCGCTGTTTCTCGATGTGCCTTAAAAATTAGAAAATAAAATTCTGTAATAAAAAAAAAATCTTACTTTTGCCCAATGAGGCCTACCACCTAAACGTTTCATTATACTTTCATAACGATCCCAATAAGTTTGATATTGAACAAATTTTCCGTAAGGCCTGTAACAAATAATGTTAATATAAGTTGAATCTCGGCCATAGGTTGGTGACAAGTAAATATTTGAAGATTGAGTGAATCGCACTTCAACAGGAAAGTGAGCATAGAAAGTTTTTGAATCATCTATTTCTTTTTTCAATGTTCTCAATGCCTCCACCGTTTTGTTTCTGATGAAATAAAGATGATAATTTGTAAAAAAAAATTAAAACAAACCTTGGAATGCACCATTCATTAACATATTGATCAAATAAGCATTCAAAATTGAAAATCTTGTAACTTATATCTAGCTTGACTGAAGTGGATGAGTAGAGAAACCAAAATGCAAACCTATTAATTGATGGAACAAAAGATGGAAAGTATGTTGAAATCCAATAAAGAAACTGAATGAAATGATAACCGACACCGTAGTTAAACACCCAGTCAATAATTCGTTGAAATACATTCTTTTCGCTATTCAAACAAAATTCAGATATGTTTAAACTAGAAGATGATTCATTTTTAGAATTTTGCCGAAACTCCCCATGATTCGAACTATCAGCTATTGAAATTTTTTTCCGATTTTGTATTGAAATTCCAAGTTTTTCAAGATTCAAAAAAGATCCATTAATATTGTTGGTTATTGACACAGAAACGTAGTCTGTGTGCGGAAACCAAAGAAATCGAAAGTGATCACACGATTGAACATTTTCATCTAAACGATCCAAAACGGCATCTAACGTACTAGGATAAGTCAAGCTGTGCAAATAGAATTTAGGTTGACATTGAAGAGTGACTTCAAGAATAATGCCTAAAGCGCCAAGGCCACAAAGAGTTGAATAGAATATATCAGATTGATCTTTTTTTGAACAAACAATGATGTCACCAGAAGGAAGAATTATTCGCATACTCAAAACGTAATCTGCAATTGTTCCAGATTTGAATCCCGTTCCATGTGTGCCTACAGATATAACACCGGCAATTGTAGCATCCGAGATAGAGCCTAAACTAAAATAGTAAGAAAAAAATAAATGAAACTCTGAATAAACTTCTGAATTGGAAATTACATTGGCATAGCTAAATTATTTTGATCAAGTAAAAGATTCAAATCAGCCAACTTTGTGCCGCCTTGAACAACAGCAAGTATTTTTGACGATCGATGTGCAATACATGATTGAAGTTTTGCATACTGATCATGTATTCATCCGAACAGCAAATGTCTGACGGAGAATTACCACATCCGACAACACGGATTTTTTTCCGTTCCGATTTAGCCAAGAACAATATCTTTTTTAAAAAATAATCATAAGAATATTAAAATGAACAGATCAATAAAAACTTCTCGAATTTGATCTATCGTTTCAGGAATCAAATACAATTCTGGCCGACAATCATATGTTTTCGACCAATTTCGAAAACGATATCCAGAATACGCTATTTTCTACAAAAAAAATTACATTTTTGTTAGTTGAAAAAAGAAATACTAGAGAACCTCAAAATCCATTTTAGATTGATTTTTGTTAAACACAAAACAAAACCAATTCATTTCAATTTTTAAGTATTTAGATTGATTTTAGTAACAATTGAAATTTTTTAAATAATAATACGCAAAATTCAAAGTACCAAAAGGTATTCAAAAGGTTGCTGCAATAAATAACATGCAATCATAAAATAGCGCTTTACTGTTTTTATGACTTGATTTCATCGATTAGAGATGACGCTACTAATATTTTTATGTCAGATATTTTTAGTTTTTTTCACAAGGATTCTTCTCATATTATAATGAAAGTTTTATAAGTTAATTTTTTTTGCTTGAAAAAACAAGTTTTTCAATAAATTGTAAGAATTAAAATATTATTATGTACTGTCTAGATGAATGAGATTTTGTAAATAAAAACGTGAAACTTTTTTTTAAAACTGTGTTGCTATCTGTAGGTAAAAATATTTAGTAAAATTTTAAAGGATACAATTACAAGAGGGTATAATTGAGTTTTTATTTTTGTCTTTTTTTTTACCATTAATTTTGTTTTTTTCTTGTCACTTTTTGAATTAATTAGATTACACAATTAAATTGTCCAACTATAAACTTCAATTCTGTGAATTTAATTTTCAACCTACAGTTTTTATTTAAATTCATAATCTTAATTTATATTAATTATGGAATTGCGACTGTTAATCAATTGAATTTTGTTCGGGTTCTAATTTTTCATAAAAAACTGAAATGTCTTCAAATGTTTCAGATGATTCTCTTGAAGATGATATGTTTGTAGATGCTTTCGATAATCTTAAAGAAACAAATGATAATTTTACCTATAATCCAAACGAAGAATTTTCATTGCATAGAGCTGTTTTTGAAAATCAACCGATAACTGTTCTTAAGCAATTGATCAATATTGTTCCGGATATTTCTCAAAAAGATTTTCATGGAAACACACCATTACACTTGGCCGTAATGCTTGGGCATAGAGGTTTGATTCTAATTATTTTGATATTTAAAAATAAATTTCTTCTAAAGATCATATAAATTTTTTGTTAAAAAACAATGCAACAATCAAAACAAAAAATGCTCAAGGCTGGACACCATTGCACGAAGCTATAAGTTACGGAGAACGGAAAATCAGTACTTTAATTTGTTTAAAAATTTTAAATTTTTTAAAACTTTTTTCTTTTCAGTCAAAAGTATATTACATTTAGCTCGTAAACAAGCTCGACAAGATATAGATTCAAAATCTTCAAAACTCATTCAAACATTGAATTTGATTCAAGATTTTCAAATGGAGCTTAAATGGGAGTTTTATTCATGGATTCCCTTGCTTAAGCGTTTTCTTCCTTCTGATACTTGTAAAATATCAAAAAAAGGTTGCTCTATTAGATTAGATTCAACCTTGTTAGATTTTGACGAACTTCATTGGCAACGAGGAAATTTGACTTTTCTTTTCATGGGAACAAAAAAACCATCTGAACCTTCAATGGTCATTATTGATAATGAAAAAAAAGTTTATCAATTCATCAAGTACGACGAAACAGCCGATCTTGATGAAGATGTTGATTATTTAATGAGTTCAGATATCATGTATCCTCAGTTAAGCACAAAATCAATAACTTTTACTAGAACTCAAACTGGTTGGTGGTTTGCTCGTTACAACAAAACTGTAAGAAAAATTTTATTATGATTTTCATATGCATAATTCTGGTTTTTTTGCAGGAGAAAATTGGCAAATTCGATGCTGAGTTTTACAACATGAATGGTTTGAAAATTGTGACTCGAAAACGTAGAGAACATTTGAGTGATGAAGATGTTCAAACCAACAAAGCAATGTATGAATCTTTAAAAAAATCTTTAGAATCTTCAGAAATGAATAATCAAACAAATAAAACTCGAAAATCGATGGATATGGCGAACGATGAAGATTTTTTTGAATGTGATGAAAAAAATGAAATTGAAAATGAAGAAATAATTCAAAATCCAAAAGCTATGATGGAAGGTTCAATTAAACGCCGTAAATCTCTTTTGCCTCCTCCAAAAACAAATGTCACTTGGAATGAGTATATAAAATCATCTCAAAGTGAACGCACCGATTTAGGACGTCAATTAAAATTAAAAGAAAGCTCTCGAACATATAAAGCGACTGTGGCAATGGTTGGTTAAATTTTATTGTTTTGTTTAAATATTTATGATTTTCATTGTATAGAGTCAAGAATTCCCTTTGACCTTAGAATCATTATTGAATGTTCTTGAAGTAATTGCTCCATTCAAACACTTTAAAAAACTTAAAGAATTTGTGAATTTAAATTTACCTCCGGGATTTCCTGTCAAAATAGGTTACTCAAATTTTTTGAAAATCAAGTCTTTTAATGTTTTTATTTAGATATTCCAATTTTTCCTACTATTCTCGCTAAAGTTTCGTTTTTGAATTTCAAATTCAATGATCAGCTGCATGATTCAATGTTTGAAATACCGACAGATTATTTGGAAGATCCTAACCGTTTTCCAGAACTTTAACTTTTCGATACTGTGATTTTTGTTTTTGAAATTAAAAAACTTTATTTACTTGTTTTTTTTAAAAAATTTTTGTGAATTTAAAGCAAATTATATTGTGAATTAGTCTGCTGATAAGAATAGTTTCATTTTTTATAATGTATTTTCGCTCAAATTCAAACAAGTTTCCATCCATCACATTTTCAAATGTCACAACAAACTAGACTAAAATTAATTAATCATTTTTGAAATTTTTTATTTTTCACTTTAAAATTTTCAACTTCAATATATATGACAGTTAATATATTTTCTTGTGATCAAATTTATATTTTCAGACTTATACAATGAAAAATAGATTGAAAACTTCAATTCATTTTTTCTAAGAATCTAGTCTTAATGTTTTAAAAAAAATAAAAAACTTGTAAATTTATTATCCAGTAGAATCCTACTCTATATTTATTTCTGGAATAACAATAAAAAAAACAATCGCAATCGCTAAAAACATTTCTTATTTCCAATACTTGTATCATTTTGATTTTGACGGTTTATTTTTTAACATATGAAAATTTTATCATTTGCTAAGGCAGTGAATTTTTTTCCATTGTGAATGAAAAACTGAAAAGTCAAGTTATGAACAGAAATTTCAAAAAGTCCAGTAACAAAAATTTTTTTTTCTTGAATAAAGTTAGCAAGATTTTTTTGAAAAAAAAATTCGTAGCATATTCATTTTCCTTCAAATGCTACAATTTTTAATATAATTTTCTGCAACAAATTTTTTCTCAGTTTTTTCCGCTTAAAACATCGTGAATTTTTTTTTTCGTTAGCTTCTTCCACACTTGTGTGCATCGAACCTGCTTGTGAGGTTTATAAATTCATTCATCTTGATAATATTCATTCAATTGAACAACATGTTTGACTACATTTCACACTGGTCGCCTGCTAATATAGCCAAGTATTCTTTAAATGTAAAAAAAATTGCGTTTTATTTCAATTTCCTTTTATTTATTAAGGTGGGTTATGTATTTTTTTGTATCAAACGTAAGAATTTAAATTTTCAGTTAGTATCAGTTGGTGAAAACTGATTTTAGAGCTAAATAATTTGAAATTATTATTATATCAATAAATTTACCGCAATTATTTTGGCTCTTTTGGATTTTAAAAAATGTGAAACATAAAGTACTTGGAAAAAACTTAATTTTAGAAAAATTTAAAATTAATTTTTATTTGCGTAACAAATACCCAAAAAAGTTGCTAAAACCACTACAACAAGAGATGGCCCTTCGACCGTATCAACCTTAAGCCTGTGCTGCCAGTATCCACAACAATAACATTGTGTCCGAGCTTTCATTGTGTCGGTAGTATAAAAAGGTCAGTCATTTTTAGCTGTGTTCTGACTGTATATTTTTGGAATCAAAAAAATTTATATTATATAGTTTTTTTTTATATGCCCATCATCTTGGCGCCATTCGTTTTTTTTGTTTGGCGCCGAACGCATCAAAACGTTCCAAATGGAAATTAGTTAGAAGTGAAAACAGCATCATCATTTTCGATTCTTAAAAATTCCAATGTGATGAAAAAATGTTTGAAAAGATGAGAACTCAATTTTATAAACAAACTTCTTAAATATAATGAAAAATCAAAAACAACTTATCAAACCAATTGGAATTAAAAGGTAATTTCTCATTTTGAATTTATATTTCTATCATTTTAAAATATTTTAAATGAAATCTTCTTTTTGAAATTTTCTTTAAATAAACTCGATCTTGAAAGATTTTTTCAAAACAATTTTTGTTTTTTTTTTTTATAGAAATTCAGCTAATTAACAAAAGTTATATTTGTTAGTTTTAAAGAAATTAAAAAAATTTAGTTTTTAATTCTTTTTAATCTTTTTTGGTTCATGATTTGAAACACAAAAATCATATCACAATAGATCTATTCAATATAATACCAATGATGACAATTTCATAATGATGCTATGATATTTGTTGATTAAAAATAAATTCGAGATTGATTTCTACTCACATAGTTTGTCAAAAAACATTATCCACACATTGTATTATGATTTTCAACAGATTCTTATATAAAATAATTTTTTCAAACTATAAATTTTAAAATGTCGAATTTTTCAAATATAACTGATTTCTTTAAATCTAGATCATATTTTTATAAAGAATCCATTCATTTAAAATATTAAATTATTTACTATAGTTTTTAAGACTATTGATCTAATAAACTAAGTAGAAATTAAGTTCTAAGTTTTTAAGATTTCTGAATTCCTCTACAAGGCCAACAAAATTTTTGCTTTCTTTGTTTCGAAAAGTTCGCGTTTGTTATATCTGTCTTTTCTTGCAAGAACAATCTTATTCAGAAGTAAAGAAATTAAGTAGGGTATTGTTCTCATCATTCATTGAGTTGATGAAAAATGAGTAGTTTTTTAAAAATGAATTCGCACATAGTTTTTTTGCACTTTGGTGTCATTTTTGCGAGGAAATAACTTTTAAACTGAAAATTACAGTTCAAAGAGATGCATCTATTATGAAGTAAACAACAGATAATTTAAAAATAATATTTGGTTTTTTTTTCGGAAAATACAAAAACATTTCTCATATAAGAAAATAAATTTTCATGTTTTTTTCAATCAAATTAACCATTAATAACCGTACTTTTAGTAGAAAAAATTACTGTTGAGACGTCATAAATTTTATCACAAAAAGGAATGGTTTTTAAAGTCGATCTTCGAAATCAGTGTTGTCATGACATGCTTTTCAAACAACATATTGACTTGTTACAGGATTGAAAAGCATTTTTTTAATGAAAAAGAAACTTGAAACTATAATTTTAAATTATAGATAATTATTATTTATTAGATTAGGTTATAGATAATTATTTGATATACTTAGAATTTTATTGAATTTAAAAAGTTTATGAATACTTTTATCGCTTATATGCCTTAATTAAAGCTTTAGAAAAAAGTCATTTTTGTGCTCAGAATCTACTGTTTTAAAAAAAAAAATTAGAACTTTTTTTTGTTTTGATTTTTTATTGAATAAAATTCTGATTTATCATTTGAAAATAATATTGTTGTTTATTTGTTTTTTTTTTCATAAAAAATGCTTTAAAATTTTTTGATGACCATATAAATAACCCTTTTACTCGCAGATGATCTTATGAGTAATTTTTAAAAAATTGGTTTTTCATTGAATTTTTTCAATTTCAAATTTTTTACAAATAACTTTCTCGCTGAATTAGATTGCTGTTAAAAATGCAGATTCATAACATTCATAGTTTCCGAACCATATTCGAAGATGTAATTGTAAAATAAAATATTTATTTTCCTGGTTGGAAACTTGGTAAATTGTAACATGTTTCCAGTGTTATTAGTCTATGATGAAATAAATTAATAGAGAGGGATGGAATAAAAAGAAAAATGTGTCTGTACTTCTAGTTCTATTTCATCAAATGCCGCAATAAGTTTTTAAGATTTAACATTTATTATTATTATCATTTGGCTAGGCTGTTGATCATAAATGCTATTGTTGTAAATCAAACGACCAAAACAATACTATTCGTGTTTGAAATTTTTAGTAGAAACAATTAATTGTATTCTATTCTGATTTTTTTGTTTTTTGTTTAGATTCATGGTGAACATCTCAAAACAAATTCGAAAAAATTTACAAAACGATAACATTCAGCAAAACTATTATTTTTCATTAATGTTGTTCAATGAAAATGAAAAATTCTTCATCAAAATCGTTATCAAAGTTTGGCAAAACGATTATCACGTTTGATTCATCATTGATGGTATTATCTTTATTGTTATTGATATTTGATCAATTGGTTGCTTCACAAACCATGAATAAAGACTTGTTCACTATTGATAAACTAATGGAATACACAGAATTGGTATGTGTAAAATGGCTTTGAATAATTTTTTTAAAATGATAGTTTTTTTTAAGAAAAACCTTATTATGATGAATATAAAAAAATTAAAGAGATATTTATTTGATAAGGAATGTATTTTAAATTGAAATAGCTCAACGGTAAAATGCATATTTTCAAACTCTGTCGTGTGTGAATTCTCAACGTTCTGAATTTGTAATTAATTATTAAGTTTTTTTAATCTAACGCAGATTTGCTATAATAAGTCAGGTTTAGTGTTTTTCACTAGTAATCGTCAAACATGATAATATTTTATTTAGTTTTACGTACCACTTAAAATTTGCCTATATTCCTATAGAAATGCGTTAGATTTCCGAATACAAGTTTGTCAAATATTTGCGTTTAGTTTTGTTGATTCAGCTACAACACACTGCTAGCATAAAAATATGATTTTTTCTTGTTTAGCAATCAAATGTTTTTCTATATTTACAAATTTCGAGACATCTTAAATGCTGTTTCTTTAACATGATCTATTGTTACACTAAAAATACATATTTGACATAAATCATTGATTAACCATGTTTGTTTTATAACAGGTGACATGCTTTGGAAAAATGTCTGAAGATTTCAAAGCATGCACAACGAAAGGTGCGGAAAAAGCC
The DNA here is from genome assembly GCA_034190945.1 of Octodonta nipae. Lineage (NCBI taxonomy): Eukaryota > Metazoa > Arthropoda > Insecta > Coleoptera > Chrysomelidae > Octodonta > Octodonta nipae. Next base: position 33,008 of record JAVLUE010000256.1, on the reverse strand, counting down.
AAATCTTACATGAAAAATATCGAGTTTAGTTCGGAATGGTCGAAAAGATTAAAATGTTGTGGAACATGGAAATTAAGAGATTGTTGGATGAAAGCAGCACGAGAGAAGTGCACTGGCCAACAACAAAATATGGTGTATAATTTACCTAAGCTAATGATGCCTGGATTGATGGACGAATGTATTGATTATTTACCTGAATCAGGCAAATGCTCTTTACCAATTTGGTTAATTGTTCTGGTAGTTTCGTTGGCAATATTCATTTTCTTGACCTGTTGCTGTTTGTTTTATTATTGTTTTCGACGCATGGGAAGGTCGCGACGCTTGCATAATCGGAAATATTTAAATAATAAAAAAACATATCAAAATGGCACGTTGACAATCTTAAATAATAGTAAAATCAATGGTGCAATCGAACCTCCCAAAAACTCTCACATAAACAATCGCGTTCCAATGATTTTAGAAGCAGTTGACAGTGAAGAATCTAAAGCTTTAACGAACAAAAATGATCAAGTCACAAAGAAAAATGAACAATCTCAATCTTCAACCAATTCATCTCCTACTTTATCATTGAAAATATCATTGTTCCACCGGTACAAGAATAAATTTTTTGGTTAGATTTGCTTTTTCTTTGTTGAGTTCAATTAAAAACAAAAAAAGTAGTTTAATATAAAAAAATAAAGACAAATTTTGCATTTTTTTTCATTTAAATAACATTTTTCAAATTTCAGAGAGCTTGAAAAAATTATTCCTTGATAACCATTTTTATAGTTATTTTTTTATTTTCATACAGAATTACGGAGCAGCAATAACAATGAAATGAAAAATTTTCAAATGTTTTGGCTGAAACAACGAGAAATCAACAAACGTTCTTCAATGTTTAATGTTCAATTATTTTAAAATTTTATTTTACTTACTATCTATTGTTTATTTTATTATTTTTTAAATCTGTGAAAGTTTATTATATCACAACAAAACACTCAAATGGTCAATAACTTGTTTATTATTGTTGTTGGAAGTGATAACTATAAATTTCGATATCAAATTTTTTTCAAATTTATCTACTTTGTGAAGTACGACTGTAAAAAAAATTGTAAATTGTTTTAATTGTTTATTTTTCGAAAAAAATAGTAAAAAAACTTTAAAAATTGGAAATATTTTCAACGAATGTTCTTGTTTCAATTAATTGTATAACTGAGATTTTTTTGGGTTTGATTATCAGAAGAGAATAGTCACTAACCTTTAATGATTTATTTACGTTGATATATCAACTTTCTGTTTAGAACTTTTGAAGTTTTATCAAGCGAATTTTTTATCTTAAGCTAGAAATCTAATCAATGAAATTCAAGAACTTTGTTTTTTCTTGACATTGAAATGCATTAGCCAAAGAAAATAGTAATAAACAAAACATATTTTAAGTTTAGTTTAGTATATGACTGAATAGTATGAAGCTTTTGAAAATTTTTGATTGAACCGGGCGAATTTGTTCAAATGATTTTTTTTCAATTTTTCAAAAAGATAATATCACTTTTACTTAATTCGACAACCCAAGTGAAACAAACTAATTAAAAAATGAACAAAGAACATGAACAGCAATTTTTTCGTATTAAAATTTTGTACACAATTTTCTTATTCACCGGGCATTTAGCTTTTGTGCGAGTTTTTCAAAATAATGTTTTTTAATGTTTTTTAATTTTGACAGGGTCTTATTGTTGGAATCTATGGCCCTAGTTTGGTGGATTTAACTTATAACTTTAATACAGAAAAAAAGGTTGAATCATCAGTTTCGGCTATGACAAAAACGTCAAACATTAGTTTAATATCGTTGTTTCTGACTTTTTTCTGTTGTGGTTGTCTTTCAGGATCGTTTTGTGAGTTTTATTTTTTAAAATCAAAATTTATATTAAATTATAATTTTTTTTTAGTCACCTTTCTTTATAAATTTTCTTTTACAAAGCGTTTTCTGAATCGTCAGTTTTTGACTGCAGTTTTTTTAGTTTTTTCTTCTTCATTACACTGTATCATACCTAGAACCCATTTATTATGGTTATTGTATTGTATCGCTTTCGGGATTGGCTTTGGATGCGGAAACTGGAATGCTGTTGTCACAACTTGGTTAATGGAATTATGGTCTGGTAAAAGATTAGCTTCGCTATTGCAAGCTTTGCAACTGATGTATGGAATTGGAACAATAATGGCCACAATCTTGGCACGGCCATTCGTTATTGGCTATCAACAATCCAATTCAAGTTTAAATCAAACCTTTTTCATTGAAAAAACAAATGATTTTGGTTTAAATGATTCACTGAAAATTTTCAACTCACTTTATAACAAATCGTTTGAGAATCCTAAGATACATCTTAATACTCCTTTTTTGATTTCTGGCAGTGTTCAATTTGGTGTAGGTTTGATCATGTTTTGTTTTTTTTTCTCGATGAAATATCAATCAGAAAAAAACGATCCAGCTATTCGATCAATTCAAACTAAAAAAATTCTTGATTTAGAAGAAAACAATTCAAAACGTTTTTGGTTTCATGTTTTAATCACGAGTTTTTTTTTTATTTACAATATGTGCGAAATCAGTTTCTTAAGTTTTCAAGCTACTTACTTTCAAACTTTGGCTTACACTGCCAAGGAAGCAGTTTGGATGTCCACATTGACTGTTACTGCTTACACCATTGGCCGTACTGTCAATATTTTGGTTTCTGCTCGAATCAAATCAACCAAATTACTTTACATTCATTTATCACTCACTTTGATTGGTTTTGTTGCATTTTATTCAATTCAATCTTTTTCATTTACAAATGCTAATTTTTTCACGGATTGGTTAATTCAAGCTTGTAGTCTTTGGGTTGGTTATGGATTTTCCGCCATTATTCCTGGAGTTTTTGGTTTTGTGGACATTTATACTCAAATAGATGATCGACATAATGCTGTTTATTTTACTTCGTTTGGTCTTCCAATGTTGTTTTCTCCTTATGTCATCGGCAGTTTAATTGAATCAATGCCACTAATTTTGATAATTGTTGATTTTTTCTCTATTTTGATTGCCCTGCTATTATTCATATCTATCAGATTATTGTTGAAAAGTATCAAATAATTTTTGTGTTAAACACCGACGACAAAATTTGAATTTTCAATGTTTAAAAGAGGCTTTGTCAAGTCTATTCAATAGTTTTATTTAAAAATTTCTGTGTTTCATAGTAAACATATTTTTTATATATTGGCGCTAGGTCAAAAAAATTGCATTTTTGATTCAAAAGTTTATGATTAAGTATTTTTATATTTATTAATATTTAAAATAAACTTGCATTATTTTCTATGCAGAGTTTTTTGAAAATACTATTAGACTTTTTTTCTGAGCTCATTTTATTTATAACCTTTGATTCTGAACTATATATAAATTAATTATTCAAATATTAAATCAAGTCATAAATCTTAATAGAAAGCCAAAAGAAAAATTAGGCGTGTGAAAAGCTTAATTTGTAATTAAAAATGGTGTCAAGTTTACATTGTAAACAGTTGAACCGGTGCATCGCAATGATACAATATGTTTCTTATTAATAACATGTTGAATGGATGTTTTTTGCGTGAAATTTAAACAGTGATTCAAAAAAAATTACAAAAAAAACTATTTCTTAAATTAAATTCTTCAGTATAAAATTTATTCGTAAAAAAAATGAAAATTTATTTTTTACAACAGCTATTGTATTGTAATTCATCATATTTATCTCGTTTCAAAAAAAGTTTTTTTCATAAATATCCTGATTTGAGCATGTTCTTGAAAAATGTAGTGAACATGGAAACTTTTAAAAGACAATCTTTCTTTTTTAGAGAATCATATGGTTAATGAATGAAAAAATTTTATTTTGTGAGTTTTTTTTTGTTTTTGTATCGAGATAAGAGTAAAGAAAGAATTGAGTTTGCGCAAATATTCCTGAAAATATATGTTCCAAGAAGAAAAAAAAACAATCATTGTCAGACCAAAAAAAAAACCGACACCAAATCATTCTGTTCATTTGGGTTTATAAGAAAAAAAATAAAACTAGCAAAAAGGTAGTAGTGGTATGGGTTCCAAAAAAAACCGAAAAAAAAACATTCGCAAGGATTCATAAAAGAATGTCGGGTATTTCGCGTGATATATGTTGAGTGTTGTTGTTTGAAGTTCACAAGACTTGTTTCTTGAGGTCATGCGTCACATCAGCTATGGACAAGATCACACGCCAAAGACTAACCATTGAAAGAATATTATTTAAAAGAAAAATAATAATAATTTGCTCTAGTTTTTATTTTGAATCGAGTTTGTAACATCAATATAATTTGGATTTTATTTTGTCTGTGTGTTTTACTTTTTTCCTTGCGCCACAATAAATTTTTTGATAATTTTTTTTCCTTGTGTTCCTACTTTCCACCATTAAACTTGATTTACGCTTGTTTTTTTTTCGATTAAGTTCCGAATAATTCTGGTAATTGAGTTTATGAAAGCTGAATGAAGATTTTTTTTCTATCATCTGTTAAATTTTTAAAATTTGAAAGTTTTTTTTTTAAATAAACCAAAAAAAAAATCGAAAACGGAATCTCTTCTGAAAGTTTCAGATCTCATTATTTAAAGCAAAAAAACCAATGCTTGACCAAATGCTTGATGAATTTAATTTTTTCTTTAAACTACATTTAACTGTTGTTTGAATTTTAATGGCAATTATAATTTTTTGAAATGATTTATCAATTGAGTATTTATGTTATAACATGAAAAGTATTTATCTCAAGCATTCATATTAGCGATGATAACTAAAATAGAATGATTCAAAGCTTCAATTTGATCCATTATTCTTGGAAAGTATTCTGAAAAAAATAAAAATGAATATGTATTCGATGCCATCAACGATCAATACCCAACCACAAACTAGTTTTACTAGTTCTTTGGCTGTTCTTTGCTGTGGTGGATGTCGCAAAGTAAGTTTCAAAAAAAAAATATTTTTTTGCTTGCAATTAAAACTTATCAAAATGTAGAATAATCCACATGGATACCCTCAAAATCATCTATTGAATCCATCTGTTAGCAATAACTATTTGTATCAACAGCATCTTCAACAATTACAGCAACAAAGACAACAACAACAAATTATTCCTTCTAATCAACTTGCAAAGCCATTGCTTACAACGGCTACAACTGTGGTGCCATTGACTCAACATGGAAGTCCGGCTCAGCAATCTATCGCTAATCAGCAAAGATATGTTGGAGACTTACAATACGTAATGCAGCAACAACATCCAATATACCATCAATCACCTCAAATTTCATCAAACCAAGCTGCTCTGTCACCTTCGCGAAACTTTCAAATAGAATCAATGAGACAAACTGTTTTTACTAAGCAGCCCTTATTGTCGAATACTGAGGGCTTAAAACCAGGTCGAGTGGTATCGGATTTAATGATACAACCAGATTCGTTTCGTCGAATTTCTGGGTTAACATCTGAAGTATTTAGACAAATTGAAGCAGTCGAAGCTCAATTCGACCCGACTACTTTGGCAGCTCAATATTCTGAGATGGAAAGAAGAGGCGATATGATAATCAGAATTCTTTCACCAACTCAAATAATGCCTCAATGGCTAGATGAAACTATCAGACGGTTTGGAGATGGGATGTCGCTTCCCAGTTGGGTTCAATTTGTTGAAATTATCAAAAGACCAGGACAAACACTTGGATTGTACATTAGAGAAGGCGACGGTGTTTATACACTAGACGGCGTTTACATATCAAGAATAGCTTTAGAATCTCCAGTTTATCAAAGTGGGTGTCTTCGCGTAGGGGATGAAGTTTTAGCTATAAATTTTGTGGATGTTTCTCGAATGTCTCTTGATGACGTTGTTTTGATTATGTCGATTCCTAGAAGATTAGTTTTGACTATCAGATCTCGACCATTAAACGCCGAACACATGCTTACCAATCGAAATATTTATGGAACAGGAATGTCCGATTCTTATTATGACACGGTGGCATCGGATATTTACAGCCGAGTTGAAGATCTTCAAATCAAACCAGTAGTGGTGCTTAAACAGCAGCTCAGTGAAAATCCAGAACTTGACGAAGATGAAGAAGACGATATGTTAGCAGCTGCCACCGCTGCTGCCGAAGCTGGCATTCTTGATGCTGATCCGGCGTTAGTTGCCAAAGCTGCTGCGGCTGTAGCCGCTGTAAACGAACTCAACACTCATCGACACCAACGTTCCAACTCAATAGATGTATTTGATTTTCCAAGATTATCCAGTGGAGGTCGAAGAAAGCTTTACAGTTCTGATAATTTAGCCGAACTTTACCAAAAAGATAATATTGGCCGAGGAAGAACGGGGTCTTTGATTTATGATCGATCTCTTTCTCGATTGAGTGCTGCTCCAATGAGATCTAATCAAAATTTAATGGCTAAAAGTCAAAAAAATCCTGCAGCTTTTTTATATCATGGAAGATTGTCAACATCTCGATCTAGAAGTTTAACTGGTCGATTGATGCGAACTGCTAGTGAACAAATGTTGTCAAATTTATATGACGAGCCGCCTAGACATTCAAGTTTTTCAACGTCTGTTGAAGACCAACTAGATTATTTTCTTCAACGTTACAACACTTTAAAACAATCTCGTCGTCGAAATTACAACTTGGAACGCAGTGGTTTGAAAAATTCACTTTCTTCACAATCATTAGTACCATCTTTTCAAAGGCATTTAGAAACGATGGGAATACCTTTACCAGCTATGGCTGAGGCTGCCGCTCGTCGTAGAATGATGTTACGGGAATCTGGCGTAGGCTCTGATACAGATGCTTCGATGTACGATCATTTAATACCAACGAGACGCTCTATGGCACACAGAGCCTCAAGAAGCAATTCTTTACCAAGAGGAGATCTTTATGGGCGAAGTCATCAACGATCTGCTCTTAGTCAACGATTGCAAGAACTAGAACAGTTTTATGGTACCAAAAAAGGCATGCATGGGCATTCTTCAAAAAGTTTGAATCATGAATTTTCAAGACCACATTCAGCAATTGGAAATTATCGCTCAGATAGAGAATATGACAGTGACAATGAAAAAATAAGAAAAAATCTAGGTCAATTGGAAAAAATGCTTTTATCAAAATATTCTAATTTTATTTTTTAGGTCTTCGAATGTTGCAACAACGTCAAAATTTTTTTTCTCTTGATCCTGCATCAAAATTAGAAGCTCTGAAGCTAGAAGAATCAAAATTGTCAAATAACATATCACGAGTTCCATCGACTTCGGCGATTTATGAGACAATCCGCAAAAGTAAAATGGCACAAGATTCAACTCAGCCCCACAGCGGAAGTTTGATTTCATCTTATGATGATATGAAACATCGTTTTGGCAGTTTGCAGCAGTTTAAAAATGATTACGTATGTATTTTCTTTTCAATTGTTTGTAAAAAATGATCATTTATTGAAATTTTTTTTAAAACAAAAGAATTTGAAGAAAAATTTCGAGTCAGATTTAATTAGTTCTAACCAGCGCTAAGCCAACGCTCAAAATCATCTCACATTAACGATAGTAGCAGCTCCAATGCAATTCATCCTCATCAATCACTGTCTTCCATCAATTTGTTTTCGGACCGACCTAATCGTCCTTTAATGATCGATCCTAGTGGTTTTCAACAATACTGTCCTGACATAAAGTTGTTAATGAGTCGCAATGATCAAGTCGCGGGTTTTAGTGGGCTTTTTGTTATTCATTTGCTTGGAGTTCGTGGACTACAGTTAGATCAACATTTCAAAGAATCGATTTCAACTTCGGAACGTTCGTTGTACTGTGTTGTTGAATGTGATCGTGTTTATAAAGCTCGAACTGTCGCTGTGCAATCACATGAAAACAACACATTAAACTTTGATTGGGATGAAATCTTTGATATCGATTTGTTTGACACAAAAGAAATAACGTTTTTGTTTTACACTTGGAATCAATCCGCTAGACACAAGTTGTGTTCAAAAGGGACCATTTATTTGCCATGGGTTTCAACTCTGCAAACTCAGCATGTTCATGCATTCGAAATGCGTTTATATGAAACACCAGGTGCCATGTTGTATATTAAACTCGAATACCATGATATTGCAACCACATTTAAACGTATCAAAAAGGATTCTAAACCATCAACAGTGCGTCGAGGTTCTAGCTCTTTAGTTCAAATCCAATCAAATGAAATATTTGGAATAAGTTTGGAGACAGTTTTGGCCAAAGAAAACTCTGGATTTTTTGTGCCAATCATCATCAAACGTTGCACCGAAGAAATTGAAAGACGAGGTCTACATTTAGTTGGCATCTATCGACTTTGCGGATCCTCGATAAGAAAACGCAATTTGCGCGAATCATTCGAAAAGAATGCTTGGTTGGCAGATTTAGCAGCAGAAACTGTGCCAGATATCAATGTTGTTACAAGTAAGCTACTTCTATTTTTCTCCCCTTAACTTCCAAAAAAAAAAACAATTATTTTTCAAAATTATTTTAAAATAACTCTGTGTTTTAGTGTTTATCAAAATAGCTTTCAAGTTGAAAACTCTCTTTTTAAGATTACTCCAATGCAAAAAAAAACAAATAGATTAATTAAAAAAAGACCACTTCTAGAAAATGTCGAAATGAATGAGGATAAATTTGAATTGTTTTTTTTCGAAAAAAATCTAATTTGAAATTTTCATCATGTGAATTTTATGAAAAAAAAATATTCCTAAAAAAAACACTCTTCATTATTTTTAATTTAATGTGTTCTCATTGAGAACTTTTCAAGTTTTTTTGATCAATAAAAAATTAAAAATTGAAAAAACCTAAAACATTAACACCTGCTATTTGATTAAAAACTGAAACAAATATTTGCTTATTATTTCACTCGAACACAGCTAAAATTGAAGTCATTCTGAGTCAGAAGAATAACTAACTGAATGTGAATTAGGCTGATGTTACGTTATGTGATGTCAGGTTCAAGAGAAAAAAAAACATTTTTTTAACTCAAGAAATTTTTTCTAGCTAATAAAAAGTATTAAACTCAATCAGTTTTCATATACAAAAAATTATTTTGACTATCTTAGTTGTCATTCAGAACAAACCATTTTTTTTTATTGAAAAAATTCATTCGAGAAAATTTATGGTATTTGAACTCATTGATCATGTTTTCTCAGCATTCCTATTGTGCTGGTTGTTATTTGAGAAAAAAACAAAATCATTTTCTCAAAATGCCTTTTAAAGAAATCGATTCCGTTGAAATTTTTGATCCAAAAGAATCAGGTAATAGAGAAAAAAATTTGCTTCTGCTAAAATTTTAATATTTTTAATCGAGTAAAAGAGGAAACAGAATTGCGCATGATGAATTGTCCATCAAAAGTTGCGCATCGTTCATGTTCCTGCGCAACAGAATCTTATTCCTTATCTAACATTCCTAAATCTAATTTCATCACCGATTTTGATTCAACATTTATCCGCAATCAATTTCAATGTGAGGATTTGATTTTCCCTCAATACTCATTCAATAATCCGATGAAAACTTTTGAATTGTCAAAAATTGAACAACAAATTAAAAACCTTGGTGATTTAAATTTTGATTCAAAACTATCATTAATGAATAAAGATTTGGGAAAATTTTTTTCAATTCAAGAAAATTGGAATGAAAATAAAATAACCGATTACCATGATATATGTGATTATACAACTGGAGAAGACAAAAATAGATTTGGTATGCCTTTACTTTGAACAAGTTAAATTTTTTTTTACTTTGAAGTTATTTAGACTTAAAAAATTGTCCATCATGCAGTGATTTATTTACTCTTCAAACTGAGGAAACATGCTTAGCATCGAATGTTTTAGTCAACGAAGATTTGAAACCTTGTTTTCAAGAAAATGGTTTTCAAGCTACTATTTCCAATTCTTCATCGAATACTTTAGAAACTTTTTTTTCCAATCAATCTGTAAAAAACTCTATAAATTCATTGTTATTGTACAAAATTCAAGAGCATAGAACGGCTGCATCAAATAAAAAAGAATGTGATGCTACTTATTCGATAAAAAATACAAGTTCAAGAAAAAAATCGTTTTTTGTTGGATATTCTCGAAAAATATTTCTTGGTGGTGTACCTTGGGATATGAGCGATGAAGAAATAATTGATGCATTTAAAAGATTTGGAGCTCAAAATGTTCAACGACCAGGTTTTCATGTACGTTTACCAAAAAGTTGTCTGAAAGCCAATCGAGCAGGTTATCTTTATCTCATTTTGGAAGACGAATCTTGTGTATGGAAATTACTCGATCAATGTGTTATCAATTTAACATCGAATGGACCTGAATTTTTTTACGGTTTAATTTCTCCTAAAAATAAACGTGAAAAGAAAACTCAAATTATTCCTTGGAATATAAAGAACAATGTGGCTGGAAAAATTAATATTATTAACGAACCGTTTCATCGAATGGTTTTTTTGGGCGCACTGCATGGTGTCATGACTGCTGAAATTATTTTCGACGCTCTCCAAAGAGTATTTGACACAAAAATTGAATTTGTTGTTGTTGACACTGATAATTACAAATATCCAAGTGGTTCAGGCCGAGCTCTGTTTGCAACAGAGGAAGGCTACCAAAAAGCGATAGAAATGGCCTTTGTTGAAATCAAAAGCAGTTTTTTTAAAAAAACTGTAAATAACCTATTCTTAAAAATTTTAACTTCATTTAATTTTATTTTTAAGATCCAAATCGATCCATATATACACGAAGAGCGTTGCGCAAAATGCATTGATTTCAAAGGTCCGATTTATTGCAAAGAATGCGCACTGTATTTATGTTTTCAGTGTTGGGAAAAGTATCACTGGACTGAAGAATCGAAAAAACATACAGTTTTGACAAAAAGACGAGATCATTGATTAAATCAATATAACCTAAAACAATAATTAATTTAAACTCATTTCAAAGTTGAAATTTTTTTTTTTTTTTGTTATAATTAAAATTTTTAGCTGGTGTTTTGAGTTGTGGTTTTTTTATTAAATAATTAACTCGTTTATTTTATTGAAGGCTTATTGAAAGATTATCTTCGAGAACTTCCTGAGCCGTTATTCAACAAAGCATTGTTCGATATGATGGACGATGGTCTGAGCGTTTGTGTTCCTGATGATCCAGCTGGAAATGCTAAATTAATGTTTTCTATTCTTGAATGTCTGTCAGAAGCTAATCGAGTATGAGTTCATTTTCTATGATATTCTTGAAGTTTAATTAATTTTTTCTTCAATAGAACACAGTTCTTTTTATGATGGATCATATTAAACTGATTCATTTAAATTCTGAACGTAACAAAATGACTTCTCAAGCTTTGGCTATTTGTTTTGGTCCACTTTTCAGCTGCCATTCTCAATCAGAATCTCTTCACAAGGCGATACAAGTGTTCAAATTTCTATTAGACATATGGCCTCATCATAAAGGTTAATATAAAAACTATTTTTATAACTCAAATGATAAAAATGATGAATAATTACCCATCACAGGGTCGTTTAATTCAATGAAAAAGTTTGAAGATTTCAAGCTTGAAACTAATGTTGTGCCAACAAGTTCATCAACCTCTTTCTCTACTACAACAGCCTCTGACCGGTACATTTATACGAATAATTCCATGGTTCATCCGAAAAATAGTATTTCATCAACTACAAAAGATGAGAACCTTTTTTACGACTCACCTTCACGGTCAAATTATCGTTTTGAAACGCTTCCGCAATCAACATCAAAAACTAGAGTTTCTTCAATTCAAACAACTTCAAACACAACGTGGACAACAACCTCATTCATTACAAACACTACTTGGAGCTCATCTGTTCTGGAAAGCAGTGGTTCTGGTCGAATGTTACCTTCGACCCACAATGCTACTCGCACGATTTCGGCTTATTCTCCAGCGACAAATTCTGTTTCTCAATATAAAGTTCCACCAGGTGCTACAGGCCCCTCAAAAATTAATAAACAATCCTCATTTATGTCTGAAAATACAAAAACTGAGAATTTATCTAACGAATACGGTGATACATATTCGCACCTACGCTCATCAACCGGTCTAAACAATACTTCGAGCACGCTATCTGAGTCCACTTATGAATCGCCATCTAAATATAAATATGCTGATATAAGTTTTTCAACGCCTACAACAGCATCGTACTCACGATCATCATACTTATATTCAAGTGATAATATGGGATCCGACCAGTCAGAAGTGATTGATCAAACTTATAAAAAATATTTGACTAGTTCTGCTAGCTCAACTTCAAGTATCAATAATACAGAAGCTATATATTCTACTGTGAATAAACCAAATAAATCTATTAATACTGGATCATCGTATCGATTCAATTCGAATCTTGATTCATCAGATTCGTTTGGGGCGACACCGCTAGATCGTAAATCGTATCTTGATAATAATTACAGCAATACAAGTTTTCAATCCTCTACTCCAGCTTCTTTGTCTTCATCAATTGCAGAACCATTGGAAAATCAAAAACCATTGATTGGTGCTTATGGTGGAAAACCAACCACTCAGCTTTATCCGACTCGACTAAACTCTGTTTCTTCATCTGCTTATTCATCTGGATTTTCAAGTTCAAACACGAGTACTTTAACGTCTAGTGCATATTCCAGCAATTCAGATTTTAAAAATTTGAAATCAACTGATTTGACTTCAACAACAAACATTGATAAAAATTATTCTTTTTCAAATGATCCTCTATCAACAAAGTATTCGACTGATTTTGGTAAATCCACGGCAATGGATCGCTATCACACAGATTCATTTGCATCAAGATCTTCAACAAACTACTCGAATTTAATAACAAATTCTCTCACTTCTACTACAGCATCGAACAATACTTATCAATCTGGCACAGAAAATTATGGTTCAAGAAACAACAATCAGCAACAAGCTTCAAGTGCAATGACTTTTTCTTCTGGTTATAATGCTGTTGAAACGTCGCAACAAAAACAATCAAACAATCTCCATAACAATGAAGCATCCTATAGTTTTAGGTCTTCAATTTTCAACACTAACGCCGACGAAAGTGTTTTATAATTATAAAGTTATAATCATAATTATCAATAATGATATTAACAGTCAATTTAGTTTTCTTTTACCTTTCATCTGGCTAATTTTTCCCTGCAAAAAGTTTGAATAACTGTAAATTTGTCGATTTTGTAGGAAACGAATAAAAAACCAAGCTAGTTACATAATCTAATTCAACAATAATAATATTGAAATTATAATTGAGTTATCTTCAAATATGTATGAGATCAGCTTAATTTTTCCTTTTATTTATTCCATAGTTTATGTGTGTGTGTGTTTTGTATTATTAAAATTATTTAATAGGCAATTTATTTGTTATGATTTAAAAAAATGTTATAATTCTTATAAAAAATTTGTTTTCAATATTTTAAATTGGCATAATGTTATCTCATAATTATTTATTTAATTTGATGTATAGAAAATGATATTTTTTTGATTAATTTACTATTGAATTTTATCGTTTCGTTTAGCTTAGTACTTTTTGTCAGTCAAAATAATAAATTAGTTTAAATTCATTCTTTGGGAAAAAACTTGTTCGTTTGAAATTAAAATATTTATGACGAACTAAGAGATTTATTTTTGCAACAAACGAACTTTTTAAATCCTAAATGTTGGTCAAAACATTGAATTGATGCCAAACCGATGGTGCCAAAAAAGTACCCAGAATCTTCGATAATACTTATTTTAGGCAGCAAGTTAATCTTATCAAATACGACTTTTTGCATGTTTGATGCAGCCAGGTTGTAGTCTAATAACTAAATACTATAGAAAACAAATATTGTTAATTTTTTTAGCAGAAAAAATCAAATTTTGAAAACAGTATTAAAACTTTATTAAATGCTCTGTCAATGAAGATAAATTCAAAAGATTGATTCATCAATAGATATCATGTTTCTACGCGATCTTCTTCAATCGAGTTTACGCGTTATATTACCGCTTTAGAAAACTATTGTTGTCACGTCATACGACCGACAAGGATTAATATAATAAGAAAATAACAAAAGAACTTATTTTGAAAACTATTGGGTTAATTGTTAAATTAATTTCACAATAAATAAATAAATTGATAAAAAAATTTATAAAAATTCAAAGTTAGGATCAATAAAAAAAATTTCATAATAATTTAAAGAGAAAAGTTTGCGTGCAATAATTCGAAAACTATTGCTATATAAATATTTTATTGATAGGTTTTAATTAATTAACCCGTAAAAAGCTATCTAACAATCTTCAAGAGATTAAATTTTAGGAATTTAAACCTATCAATAAAATTTAATTGATACAGCAAGCCTTAAAGGCTTATTTCAATGTATTAATATGTAAGATAATGCAGGATAGTTTGATCTATTCAGGTATTTCATTTTTGGATTTTGTTTTTTTTATGAAATGAAATCAAATGCTTTGTCATTTGAATGATTTTAAATAATTGTAAAAATTGTAGAAAAAATGATAGAGGAATACAAAAATAATTTTTAAAAAAATTCATGAAAATATTTTAACTACAACATCGATGGTATCGATTTTTTTGGGTTCGGCGTGACATGCGCGCTTTTTCTCGCTTTTGAACATGTTCATCCTTTTGACACGCTTGCGTTGAGTATTGAAAAATAAGAGGAAACTGCCACCTATCGATTGTGGTTGCAGCTTTATTGTTTGCGTTCACAAACATAAACGCTCAATATTTTTTATTGTATATTTTCATAACTTCATACTTCTGTTACTTTTTGTGAATTTTTTAAATATTACTAATTTAAACTATTATGATAATATAATTCACCAAACATTTTTTTTAAATCATCAAATTTTTATTTTTTTGAATTTACATCTGGTTACATCATTGGAATATAGTTGATTGTTCAATGCATTTTCAATCATCGTGTTTCACAAAGCTTTAAATTTATTTTTTTTAAAAATATCAGTTTCATGTAACACATTTTTTTATTGGTAAAACTATTCAATTCAAAAATTTTATTTGACTGTTTAGCAAATTTGTTTAATTTTAGCTCGATTTTCGTTCAGTATGACATTTATTCAGTATGTCAAAAATGAAAAATTTATCAAATTATTTTTTTAATAGATAATGAGCGATGAGTTTGCTCTGAAACAATCCTAAAAACTATTCCATCTACCAAATCATTTCATTCTGATCAAGAATTTTGGGTCGTTTTATTCATTCGTCTTTAATACAAATCATGAACCCCCCTCCTCCAGGTTCTCAAACACCTGGCTCAGTTCTTCCTCAAACTCCGCAGAATCAAAATGTTTCACTTCCTCAACATCCTAGTGTTTCGGCACAACAACCAATGCCAAACTCTCAACATCAATTGCAACAGGGCATCATGCCTCCAAATCATTCTCAAGGCCCACCGCCAACGCATATGCAGCCATCACATATTCATCCTGGACAACAAAATTATGGCCCACCAGGTCCTATTCAGCATAATCCTTATCAACAAACTCCGACGGGACCTCTTCATGGTCTTCCGCATCATCAACATCCTCAGCAAGTGTGGCCTTCTAATACGCCACAGCAAGCTTCCAATCAATCGCCGCATTCAGTCATAGGTCGAATGATGCCTTCCAGTCAAGGCAAGCCAATGCCATCGCAAACTGCAATGAATGTTCCTCCATCCTCACCACACGGTCAACAGTATTCTGCTCCTCCTGGTCAACCTCAAAGTTCGCCTTATCCTCAATATGGGCCAAATCATCAAATGCTACAACATTCACAAAACGGTTCTCCAGTTCAACCTCATGCCAATCAACCTTCAAATGGAGATTACAGTCAATATTCAGTTACAGGGGGAATTCCCAACCCTGAATCCAAGCTGTCTCATCAGCAACTTAGTCAATTGAGAGCTCAGATCATGGCTTATCGATATTTAGCTCGTAATCAGCCAATACCTGATCATCTTTCATCTGCTCTTCAAATGAAACGGTTCACACCACCACCTCAATTAATGGGATCTCCTCAAATAGGACCGCCACATCATCAGCAACAAATGTCTCAGCAAAGTGGATGGAGACAAATGGCACCAACATCGGAAGTTTTACAGCGTCCTCAAACACCTCATCAACAACCGCATTTGCCACCACAACAAATTGCTTCTCATCAACAGGGGATGAATGAACAAAACCGAGCTCCGTTTCAATCAAATCCATCTGCTTCATTAGCAACTAATCAAGTTGGACCACAATCCGGTCACTCGACAAACGTTTCGTCTATCCATCCAAAGTCTGTATCAGCTCAAATAAATGGACCTTCATCAGGAGGAACACCTTCAATGGTTAACGGTAATCAGATACCACCTCCGAATTCTATACACTCCCCTGGTGCCCATCAACAATCCATCATACCGGGAACTGATCACACAATGGCTAATGGCCATTCAAACATGCCTGTTCATCCATCTCATCATTCTTATCCTCCTCATTGGCGTCCACCATCAGATCGTGATGTTAATACTTATCATTCAATGAACAATAATTTACATCTTTCAAAACCAACTCGAGTTACTCCTGTCACTAAACCTATTGGTTTAGATCCACTTGAGTTGAAAAAAGAACGTGAAAATTGCATTGCTCAAAGGATAGCGCATCGAATTCAAGAGTTACAAAATTTACCCGGTAATTTGCCTGAAGATGTTCGCGTTAAAGTCGATATCGAAGTTCGTGCTTTAAGACTGTTGAATTTTCAGAAGCAGCTTCGTGCTGATGTTATTGCTTGTATGCGTCGAGATACTACTTTAGAGACTGGGCAAAACCCTAAGCTTTATCGCAAGCCGAAGAGAATCGGGTTACGTGAAGCTCGAATAACTGAAAAATTGGAAAAACAACAAAAAATGGAACAAGAACGTCGTCGAAAACAAAAACATCAGGAATATATAAGCGCTATTTTGCAACACGCTAAAGATTTCAAAGAATATCATCGAAACATTCAATTAAAAATAGGTCGAGTTAATAAAGCGGTTGCAGTTTATCACGCCAACACGGAACGGGAACAAAAGAAAGAACAAGAACGTATCGAAAAAGAGCGAATGCGTCGTTTGATGGCAGAAGATGAAGAAGGCTATCGAAAATTGATTGATCAGAAAAAAGATAAGCGATTAGCCTTTTTGTTGTCTCAAACTGATGAATACATAAAGAATCTCACTGAAATGGTTAGGCAGCATAAAGAAGAACAACGTAAAAACAATAAAGAACGTAAAAAAGTTCGAAGGAAGAAGAAGAAATGTGTTGATGGTCAATCATCTGCAGAAAATGCCAATGGAAAAAAGGAAAAAATTTTAGATGCTTTGATTGATGATACATCCCAAAACAATGAACTCACAGTTAATGTCATTGAAACGGAAACTGGTAAAATGATGACTGGCAACGATGCTCCTCTAGCTTCAAATCTTGACACTTGGCTTCAAACACATCCAGGTTGGTCAGCGGCACCCAAAGAATCTGGTGTAGAACAAAGTGATTCTGAGTCAGAGTACGAAGAAGCTACTGAAAGTGAAACAGATGATGAAGAGAAATCGAATCAAGCATCAGTTTCTCAATCTCAAGTCAACGGAGAAACGTCAACACCTCAAATCTCTGCGGAAGATGATGAATACAAGGAAATGACGACCAAGTCAATTATTACAACATAGCTCATGGAATTCGAGAACGCATTACTGAACAATCCTCTCTGATGAAAAATGGTAAACTGAAAGATTATCAACTTCGGGGTCTCGAATGGTTAGTTTCTCTTTACAACAACAATCTTAATGGCATTTTAGCGGATGAAATGGGTCTTGGTAAAACTATTCAAACTATAGCTTTAATCACTCATTTGATCGAGAAAAAGCGCAACAATGGACCTTATTTAATTATTGTTCCACTTTCAACCATGTCTAATTGGATGTTAGAGTTTGATCGATGGGCTCCTACGGTCATTAAAGTACCATACAAAGGTAAGTTTCAAAATAACACTTTTATCATGAATGTAAACTTGTTTAACTGCAATTGATCGGATGTCAATAATTTAGAAGTTTTTATAATTTTTATTTATTTATATTATTTCGTTTTTTATTGTTATTTATTATTTTTTTAATTTCATAAAAACAATTTTAGGTTCACCTGGCGCTCGGCGGACTTTATCTTCAAATCTAAAATCAACAAAATTCAATGTTCTTTTGACGACTTATGAGTATATAATCAAAGATAAAGCTGTTTTAGCCAAAATAAAATGGAAATACATGATTATTGATGAAGGTCATCGTATGAAAAATCATCATTGTAAATTGACACAAATATTGAATACACATTATTTGGCTCCTCATCGAATTTTGTTGACTGGAACACCTTTGCAGAATAAGTTACCTGAGTTGTGGGCTTTGTTAAATTTCTTGTTACCATCTATATTTAAATCTTGCAACACTTTTGAACAATGGTTCAATGCACCTTTTGCTACAACTGGTGAAAAAGTCGAGCTCAATGAAGAAGAAACTATTTTAATTATTCGTCGGCTTCATAAAGTCTTGCGACCCTTTTTGTTGCGTCGTTTGAAAAAAGAAGTTGAATCGCAGCTCCCTGATAAAGTTGAATATGTGGTTAAATGTGATATGAGCGCTTTACAGCGACTGCTTTATCGACATATGCAATCTAAAGGAGTTCTTTTAACTGATGGTTCTGAAAAAGATAAAAAAGGTCGGGGTGGTGCCAGAACTTTAATGAATTCAATCATGCAGTTAAGAAAAATTTGCAATCATCCTTTCATGTTTCAGCAAATTGAAGAAGCTTATGCAGAACATTTGGGTTTGAATGATAAAATCGTTGCTGGTCCTGATCTATATAGAGCTGCTGGAAAATTTGAATTATTAGATAGAATTCTACCAAAATTTCGAGCAACCGGACATCGAGTTTTGTTATTTTGTCAAATGACATCATCAATGACGATACTAGAAGATTATTTTAATTATAGAAATTATCTTTATCTTCGATTAGATGGCACTACAAAAGCTGAAGATAGAGGCGCATTATTGTCAAAATTCAATGAGCCTAATTCGGATTATTTTGTCTTTATTTTATCTACACGGGCTGGTGGTTTAGGTTTAAATTTACAATCTGCCGATACTGTCATCATCTTCGATTCAGATTGGAATCCTCACCAAGATCTTCAGGCGCAAGATCGAGCTCATCGTATTGGACAGAAAAACGAAGTTCGTGTTTTACGATTGGTCACTGTCAGTTCAGTTGAAGAACGTATTCTCGCTGCTGCTAAATATAAATTGAATCTGGATGAGAAGGTTATCCAAGCTGGCATGTTTGATCAAAAATCTACTGGAACTGAGCGTAAACAATTCTTCAAGTTAGTTTTTCTAAAACCTTTTTTAAACCTAAATTTTTTAAAATGTTTTTTCTCTCAAGGCTATTCTCCAACAAGATGATGGTGATGAAGAAGATGATGAAAATGAGGTTCCTGATGATGAAACAATCAATCAAATGATTGCCCGTACAGAAGATGAATTCGAATTGTTTCAGAAAATGGATCTCGATCGACGACGAGAAGAAGCGCGTAATCCTCGTCGAAAACCTCGTTTGATGGAAGAGTCGGAATTGCCATCATGGTTGTTGAAAGACGATTTTGAAGTTGAACAATTAGCTAATGAAGAAGAAGATGATAAGTTGTTCGGCCGAGGATCACGTCAGCGCAAAGAAGTAGATTATTCAGACTCTCTAACAGAAAAGCAATGGCTCAAAGCTATTGAAGATGGAAACTATGATGAAATTGAATTTAATACCAAGCCTCGAGGAAAATCTCGTAAACTAAAGTGTTTATTTTAAATTTAAATTAATAAAATTAGTTTTTCAAGGTTGCAAGCGTCGTAGAGAGGATGATGATGATGAAGAGGAAGATGAAAAACCGAAGAAAAAGCGTGGTAGACCAGTTGTAGAAAGAAATCCACCGAATCCTCCCAAACTTGTTTCGAAAATGCGAGAAATTTTAAAAAAAATTGAAAAATACAAAGTTCCAGATGTGGATGGTGAAACTCGTTTTTTGGCGGATGCTTTTTTTGAGTTACCATCTCGAAAAGAATTGCCCGATTATTATGAAGTCATTCGACGCCCTGTCGATATTCGTAGAATCAAAAATCGAATTTCAACGCATAAATATAGATCTTTGGATGATTTGCGGGAAGATTTTACACAAATGTGTCTTAACGCTCAAACTTATAACGTTGAAGGATCTCAAATTTATGAAGATTCTATACAGTTGCAGAAACTTTTTGAAGAAAAACGAGATGAAGTTGAAGCTGAATTCGCAGCATTAGCGTTGAACGTTTCAACATCTGTCAATGAAATGAATGATGGTGAAGAAGATGATGTGGTCAGTTTATTTTTTATTATTTATATTAAATCTTTATCAATTTATTTTTTTTTTAGATGGATGAATCTGATGAAGATGAAGAAGATGATGAAGAAGAATTACCGAAAAAAAAACGTAAGTCAACTGGTTCTTCATCCAGAGGAAAATCCCGTCAAGTTAAAACAACTTCAAAACGATACATTTCAGAAGATGATTCCGAGGATACTGATGAATAATCATTTATCGCTCGATGTCTCCGGTAAAATTCTACTTGAATTTGATTCATTTTAGTTGTGAATCAAATTTATATTATAAACTTAATTAGAATTTAGCCAATTTACGAGAACTTTTTTCATAAAGAAGTTTTTGAATTATTCACAATTTTTTTTTATTGAAAATAAATAAATTACAGTGCATCAAGTTTTTTGAATTGGATTTTGTTTCGTTTAGTCAAAGAAAAAACATAACCGGAAAGTATGAAAGCAAATGAAACCGTCAACAAGCCTATACTCATCATTAAATTGGTCCAAAATGTTTCATTGAAAGAGTTTTTGAAGCAAATAGAATCTTCTAAAAAATTTTTCTGGCAAAACTCTTGTTGCTTGGAAGCTCCTAAAAAATCTTGATTTAAGATTTGCTTTAGAGCTATCAAATCCGTTTCATGACACAAGTTTAGAGAATAATGTGACAGCCGTTCTATTTGTTGTAAAATACATTGATCATGATAGTACAAAATGCAACAAACGGTTGACTGTTGTTCTTTGGCGCTTTCCATTGATTTTAAATAATTGAAATTGATATTGAGCTCGTGTAGGCAACTAGGAAAAACTTCGTTGATTCTATCTCGACAGCTTGAATGAATACTTTTATTGATAAATTCATGTTTTAAAGGGATTGTTTTGGATTGAAATTCTAAAACCACTTCATCCAACAACGTTACTTTGGCTTCAACTAAATGAGTGAAGCATTTTTTTTGAATTAATGAAAAAACCAGAAAGAAAAACAACCAAATATTGTGAAAAAGTTTTGTGAAAATTATCATTTTTAAAACGTTCAATTTTTTTTATTTTGCTACCAAATAATGATGATGATAAATAAAAACTGTAATTTAAAAAATAATAATATTGAAACAATAATTTAAAAAATATTTTCTTTAATCTTTAAAATAAATTGATTAAAATGATTAACTGTTTATATCTAATCAGCAGTAAAGTTAAAAATTCTTAATAGTGTAGTTATGGGCGAGTGGAAATAGATTAAATATTGAGTGCAACGCAGTTAGGATGAAAAGTTTTATTAACCCTTGTTTGAACAGATAATTTTGCACTCTTAAACGCACAGAGGATCACCCGGGTCAGCTATTTGTTCGGTTGTTGATACATGTATCACACGAATCACTTCTCGGCCACATAATTCACGGACATACTTGAGATCAATATGTTTAGAAGAACATTCTTTGATGTAGTTTATATCAAGCCGAATTACAATTTTGGTTATTTAGCGTGACGAGAGAAGAGACAAAGTTTTATCATCTGGCATCGAAATTGCCAAATGATGTCAACAAGATGGTTCGAGACATTCTCGACATCGATCAGTACGTACCAGGAATGTACGATCGTCTCAAAGACGCCATAGTGGAACGTTACTCACCAACGAGCTTGGAAAGAATCAAAACGATTCTTGATAAAGAAAAAATGGACGTTATGAAGCCTAGCTCTTTCTTTCGTGATTTGGTCATGCTGGCACAGAAAGATATCAGCTATGACATCTTCATAGACCGCTGGCGAAAGCAATTGCCAGAGTTCGTTGGGATAGCGGTAGCCAGAATCTCATCAAAACTGGCAGAGAACTTCAAAAGCACCGGGGTCAAAGATTCGGAAGAAGAATTAGAGCTTCTCAAAACTGCTGACGATGTTTTCAACGACTGTTCACAGAGAGAATCAAGTTCGATATCGGAACAGCGACACCGAAGTCAGTCACGCCGACGATCTTCTTCTAACAATCGTTCTGGACGTCGTTATGACCCGAGTAGTAATTGGTGCGGTAATCATTTTTACCAGAGGAATCAAGCCAATTGCAACAACCTGCAATCGCGACAATTGCACTTTCAAAATCTTCAAAAAATCAAATCGAAACCTTCGAGGACGATTCACTCGTGGTCGTTCTAATTCCAGAAGACGAGACAACTTTAGCACAAATTCGATTTCTAAAGAGGTCAAGAAACAGTTAAACGATCTGTTATCGAATATGAAATTCTCAAAGCTACTCAATCAAAAAAACTAGCTGGGCTGACGATAGAATCGTTTCTCTCGTCCGCAGTTCAATCGCACATCTCCAAAAGACTCTTCATAATAGATCGCAAAAGTGGACGTTCATTCTTGATAGATACCGGTTCCGAAATTTCTATTATCGCAGCTAATACCATCAGTGTCTCCAAACTAAATTTGAAACCGACGAAATACGTTTTGTATGCAGCGAACAATTCGAAAATAACAACATTCGGCGAATGCCTCATCGAAATCGACCTTGGATGCCGACGTAGTTTTCTTTTCAATTTCGTTATTGCTAAAACAAACAATAACATCATCGGTGCTGATTTTCTGGCAAAGTTTTGCTTGGCACCCGATTTAAATAAGAAAAACTTAATGGACTTGACCACCAAATTAAAATCAAAGTGTGAATCTGTTTTCTCCGAACAAACGTCTGTATTCACTACGGCTCGATCTCCAGAATATTCATCAAAAGTTGCCGATCTGTTAAAAAAATATGTCGGAATAACATCTCCATCCACTTCATCTGCAAAAGTTTTTAAAACTGCAGTAACAACACCATTTGGACTGTTCGAGTTCGTCAGAATGCCTTTTGGACTTCGAAATGCAACTCAGAGCTTCCAAAGATTTGTCAATGAAATCTTTCGTGATTTAGATTTTGTATTCGTCTACATCGACGATATTCTCATCGCGAGCTCTGACGAATCTCAACATCTGATTCATATCGAAGCTGTTTTCAATCGATTGACCGATCATGGTCTTAAGATCAATATTGAAAAATGCCAATTAATTAAAAAAAAAATTAAATTTCTTGGCCACGAAATTTCCGAAAATGGTTTCAAACTATTAAAATCAAAGTTCGAAGCTATTCAAACTTCCCTCTACCAACATCGAAGAAAGCCCTGAAAAGATTCTGCGGCCTAATCAATTTTTATCCAAGATTCATTCCTCATGCCGGCCATCTCATGTCTACTTTACATGACATGGAGACTGGTGATTTCACGTGGAAAAAGCAAAGAAAACAAGACTTTGAAGCAGTCAAAAAGGCTTTAGCAAGCCTTCCACTACAATGTTTTTTACAATCTCAGAAAAAAACTGTCATATGCATATGTTTGTTTAACTTTTTGACCTAAAAAAACTGAAGTTTAAACCTAAGTCAATATTTTCGCAATACTTTGTTTTTGAATTTTACTCTGACTCTCGGATTCGAACTCGGGACTTTAGCCAAAGCGCTAGCTTGCACGCTTAGCCGTTGCACAATGGAACGAGCCTATGCCAAGAGATCGACCATAAAATAAAAATTTCTTTTTAAATTTTTTTTTGATAATATTGTTCATTTAAGTCTATTTTATTAAAATTTCAAAAATCTCGGCTTACAATTAATGATTTCACCAAAAAAAAACAACCAAAAATAAGATAAGTTTCCTAAACGACCTATCACTAAATCTTGAAACTTCTTCAGTACAATCTGGAGGTGATTTTGGTCCGATATACGGATCACTCTATGGATTCCTGATATCCATTCAATTTCTGGTCTACGAATGTAGGCGTGGGTTCGAATTCCACTTCTGACACCAGTAAGCGTAAGCAGAGAAGGTAGGCAGTAAGAAATGGAGTGGTGAAGCGAGTCACCACGATTAGCTGATTTTTTGACTGGGTCAAATTTAATGAACTTATGAAATATTATTTTTACTGAAAGAATACAAAGAAATAGATTGATGAAAATTTGACAAAGGAAAAATAAACAGACCAATTTGGAATTTAGGTTTTTTCAAGTATTAAAACAAGCAATTTTTTATGAAAACGAGTGAACAAAAAAAGAAAACGAAACGAGCGATTCAAGCATGGACAGGACGTGTTCAAAAGTCCTGTTCATAGACTATGAGCCATCGCTAACACGTCCTTCCTGCTGTGGTGTCACCACATCACAGAAGGACCATCCCTTTAACAGATCGTACAACCATCTCCGAAACGAACCTTTACTACTCGTGTAATCTTTTCCTCTCCTGGATAGATTTGACAAACAACCGCTTTCTCTCAATCAAGGCGTTTTGCAAATTTATCGGGGACTAGAACCACATCTCCTACTTCGATCTTAAAATTCGTTGAGCCGGGATGTTTTATCATTAAAATTGATCGATAGTGTCGGGTCCACGCGCTAATGAACTCCTTACGCTCAGCTTGAACTGTTTTCCATATATCGTGAAGGTGGCGAGGATTGACTGGTTGATCCAATAACGAATAGGTTGATCGGTTTTGCCAAAGCAAGATGGGCGTTATTGGAACATCACCTTCAAAAAATAAAGCATAAAATTAACATTAATTAAAACAATAAATAGTTCTGATTTTTACAGTAATAGCAATATTTTCTATTACCCTAAAATCGCGTAAATAAGCCCGTCGCAAATATAAGCCCGTCTGCAATAAAAGATGAACAGTGCGTGTACGAAACGACGAACGCCAACGCCTTTCACGTTCACGTTTATTCTACTTTTGTACGCAATGTTGCGACGAAAATCTTATACAGCTGCTTTTAAGTTAGAGGCTATTGAATATGCTTTGAATCATGATGTAAGAGCTGCTTCAACCCATTTTAAAGTGGATGAAACCATGATCAGAAGATGGAAACGGCAGAAAGAGAAACTGCAAGGATGTTCTAAAACGAAGCGTGCATTCAGAGGAAAACCTCCCCAATATCCTGAAGTTGAAGAGGAGCTCAAAAACTGGATTATCGACTTAAGGTCCAAAAACAGAGCTGTTCAAGTCAAGGACGTGAAAGAGAAAGCAAGAACATTAGTCCAAAATGAAAACTTCTCTGCTTCTCCTGGCTGGTTTGCATTGTTTTCAAAAAGAACAGGAATGGTGTTAAGAAGGCGAACAAGTGTAGGCCAATCTCTCCCGGCAAATTACGAACAGAAAATTAAGAACTTTCGAGATTTTTGTCTTGAAGAAACTGCTCAAGTTGCTCCAGCTCATTTGGGAAACGCAGATGAGGTACCTGTCCCTTTTGACATGGTATATGAACGAACGGTCGATGTTAAAGGTAAGCAGGATATCAAGGTGGATACAACTGGACATGAAAAATCCAATTTCACTGTTATGTTGGCTGTTACTGCTGATGGTACCAAATTGAAGCCATTGATTATCTTTAAGAAGAAGTTGCTCCCCAAAGGCAATTTTCCGGATGATGTGGTTATCAAGGTCAACGTAAAAGGTTGGATGACTTCAGAAATCATGAAGGAATGGCTTACAGAAGTTTGGAATAACAAAGAAGGTGCTCATGATGATCCATTAAAATCCTTATTGATTCTTGATTCTGCAAGAAGCCATTTGACACGTGAAGTACGAGAAGCTGTAAAAGAAGTTTCGAAGCTGGCTATTATTCCTGGTGGATTGACAAAATATGTTCAACCGTTGGATGTCAGTGTCAACAAGCCTTTTAAAGATCGTTTAAAAGCGCTTTGGGAAGCGTTTATGAGGGATCCAGCAAAAAATGAATTCACAAAAGGAGGACGAAGAAAACGATGCAGTTACGAACAAGCAGCCTGGATGGTCCGCGATGCATTTTATTCAATTTCTGCAGAAATCATTGAGAATGGATTTATCAAAGCCCTAACTCCTGATGAGGAAGCAGAAGACGAAGACGAAGTCGATCATTTGAATGATAGTTTTAACAATTTTGGTATTGAATAAATAAAGTTCTTTGCTCATTAATAAAGGGAGAGGGACGGAGAATGAAAACCCTTTTGTGCGTGCTTTTTTCTTGCAGAAATGAAACCGGGCTTATTTACGCGATTTTAGGGTACTTTAACCAAAGATGAGAGCGATACCAATTCGAGTTCCGGAATCGTTTTCGATTGACATTTTGGAACGATTTTTGAATATCCAAGCAGAAACACTAGTTTGTTGTTGCCTTTGACATAAATGGTCCAACCATAAGCTATTTGACTAGCATCACAGAAACACCAAAGTTCGAGATCATGATCGAGGTAGACGTTACGTTTTACTTTGACAGTTTTCAATTTATCAATGTCTTTCATAAATTCGGTGAGAAGCAGTTGATCAATTTCATTAAGTGGTTCGTCAAACTCTTTATAATTTCTTAGCATCCGTCGCAAGGGAATTTTTATCGGTTCGATAAGAACAATGGGATCATACAATAAGCCTAATAGTCGAAGCAATACTCTTTTTGTGAACGATTGAATGTTAAGTCGCGGAACAGCAATAGATAACGAGTCCTCGTCGATTTGCCAACGAAGACCTAGTATTTTAGTTTCGATTGAATCTGATATTTCAAAAAATTCTTTGATCATGATGGAGTTGGATTTAAATTTGTGAAGAGAAAAGTGGTATTGTAGTAGTTCTTTCTTTAGTTCATCAGAACTTGAAGCATGACGTTCTCATCGTCACCTGCCAGAATTAAATCATCCATATATAACGCGTTTACCAAAATGGCTTTCACCTGGGGTGATAAAGAATCAATTATGTTACTGAGAATTTTTGTTACGGAAAATTGGAATAATTGCAAATTGCCATGGATGTCTCGCCATAGAAACTTCAGGTATTTTTGATGAGGTTCAAAAATCTGAATTTGTAGAAATGCTTTCTTGATGTCGGCTAGACAAACAAATTTGCCGCATCTTGCTTGTAAGATTTTCGTTTGAACATTTAAGCCAATAGCTGTTGCTTTGTTAAGATGCGTATTGAGAGAATTTTTACCAAAGGATGCGTTGAATACAACTCTTGTCTTTGTGCTTTCCGCTTCTTCCCAAGTTACCGCGTGATGGGGCAAGAAAAAACCAGTAGTGTCACTAATTGGCTTGGCATAGCCTTCTTTCTCATAATTAAGCAATTCGGTTTCGTAATCTTGCAATAGATCATGACGTTTCAAGCGAGTTTGTAAATTGTCAAGACATCGAATAGCACTATCGATATTGCTGGGAGGACGTCGAGATCCGAGAAAAGGTAGCTTGGCAATGAATCCATCATTGCTTTTAATAATATCGATGTTAAACGTTTCTTCGTTAAATTCGTCATCTTCGTCAGAGACGTGGGATAGCTGACTGTATTCGAACGCTTCTTTGAATTGCGGTTGTTCCGGTTGATAACCGACGTAAAACTTGCCAATTGAGGTTTGGATTTCGCTTCCTATCAGTTTGGACGATTGGTCGGAACCAATGATCAAAGAGTCCGTTTCTAATCGATCATAAAGATAAGCACGCAGTTCAATGACTGTACCATCTAGGCATCGAATTTTAATTTTTGGAAACTTGATTGACTTTCCAATCGCTCTTTCGGTCAATGGGAACCAGTCTGATTTCAGGTGCCTCTTCACTGTTCGTTACCATGGTCGGAGAAATCAACGTTACTTCGGAACCAGTGTCGAGTAGTACTTTGCATTTTTTGTCGTTCATCGTCAACCAACCAATGGGACGTGGATCGGAACTAATAACACGAGAACGGCCGGATTGCTTTGAAGTACACATTGAAAAGTGTATTTAAAAAGATCAATCAGCTCTTTTGAATTTCTTAACCAAGTATTCACCAACAGTGCCTTCTCTGATGTTGCTGAAGTTTCGCACTGCATTCACAACAAACTCTCGAATGACATCCGTCATTCCACCTCTATGCTGTCGATAGTACGCAAAAAAGTCATAAGGATCACAGTCCTTGGGGACACCTTCCACCTCCAGAATTTCACGAAAATCAGCACTTTCCTTTGCAGCAACTTTTCTCTGCTCTTGACGCTCTTTTTCCTTCTGATAAACCTCCTTACATTTGAAATGCTCCTCATAGCCAAAATGATAGTTTACGTTTCCATGGTTTGAGAATGCGTAAGCTATAAGTGCTGCGTTGTTTATAATTGTGGTGTCAGAAGGAGGTGATAAGTAACGCGAGTTTAACGATCGCGTTTGATGCTTTAGGCTTCCAACGATGTGGATCAAAGTAAATAAGGACGGGTTCACTACACTCGAGTACGGTGATCTTTCAAAAAACCCGAAGTCAGCACTGTAGTGGAAGTAGGAATGTTTCTTAAACATTTCTTCTGGGTGTTCGCTCCCACCAACGAAGGAAAACGAACGAGCGATTCAAGCATGGACAGGACGTGCTGGCGATAGCTCAAAGTCCTGTTCATAGACTATGAGCCATCGCCAACACGTCCTTCCTGCTGTGGTGTCACCACACTTAGCAATGCATCCAAATTTTTCAATCAAGCTACGATAGTAATTCGTTAGACCAAGAAAGCTTATCAACTCTTTTTGACTATTCGGACGAGGAAAATTTTGAACAATTTTCTTTTTTTGCTCAGTTGGAGATCTTTTATTGTCTTTAATTGTTAAGCCTAAGTATTCGACCTCACGACGACCAAACAAGCATTTTTTAAAATTTAAACGAAGACCTTCTTCCTGAATTCTTTTTAAAACAGTTTGTAAATGATCAAGATGTGCACATACAGTTGGACTAAAAATTAGCACATCATCTAAATAACATTCGACGAATGGAAGATCACCCAAAAGTTTTTCCAACAGTACTTTGATAAGTTCATGTTTGTGCGATTTTTGACGAATTCTTTGTTTTCAATTCTCATTTGATCAATTCTTTTCTCAATTTTCAATTAAATTCATCATCATTGATCATCCTTATCATTTTTCATCTCATAGCAGCTTTCTTTCCAAAAATACACCAGTTACATCTATCATACAAGACAAACTAAAACGATTTAAAGACTTCCAAAAAATTCCATTTTTGATCCCAACTTTTTCACCAATCAAACAAATTCAACCGATTCCTCCAAACACACTAACCACCATGTCCAAGAAAATATCATCTCCACTCCCGAAAACAGACGAGGACAATGAGCACCAGATCGCTCTTTACCCACAAACAATCAAAAATCTCATTCTAAAAGAGAGTGAGACCTATCGTGGAACTCTCAAAGAAAAAGCAGAGTACCCCTTCAACCCAATCACAGGACAATTCATTAACCAGAACCTATGCGAAACCGAAGCGGAATTCAGTTATCCGCTCGACTGGTTCGGACGTCATCCAAATGAAAAACCTACTGTTTTTGTAACTGGCCCAAAAAATGCATCGACAAAACTTTCCATGATTCGTGGAAATTTAAAGATCCAGATGCGAGAAGGGAAAATAGTGAGTGAATTGGCCAAGTTATATTTGGTTTTATGCTTTGATAAATTTGAGGTGATTTCTTCTGACGACTGGATGTCGTATGGACGTGTTATTGTCCATAAAGGTGGCCCAGTATCACCTAAGAACTTAGTTAAGGTGTTCCTGCTGGAAACCATGGATGACGTACCGAATGTGTCATCAAAAGAAGAAGATGATGTTTGGATCCTTCCGATGCTATTGTTAATTCACCGAATTATTCGCACAAATAATTCTTTACATAGAGATCGAATCTGCAAAAGATTCGCAGACATATTCGGAACCCACGACTGTGACGCCTTTATAAACGGGCTCCACACATCCGCGTGATTAGACTTGCCGTTAACATGATAAAAGGTTAAATTCAAGTCAAACCTGAGGTTTCAGTAATTGAGCATTTCATACTTTATCATCTTAGATTGATTATTCGTAAAAGTATTTTTAAGTTTGTTCATTAAGAGTTTTAATATTTTGAAGATTGATGCCAATTAAAAAATATATGTTTTACATTAATGAATATGCATTTAAAATTTTCCGTGAATTTCTGAGAGTGTATTGTAACGAACTCTCTATCATTCATAATAATAACTGAATTCAATTGTAATTTTATTTTATTTTAAAAATCTGTTTTTAAGATATTTTATGGTAATTTGAAAAGGTTTTAATAAAATCAATTTGAAATTATTTAATAAATATTTTGTTGTTTATCATGAAACTTTCACTTCTAGAAATGTTTTTTTTTTACGATCAATCTGTTTCTAAGTTCAAAGGGTTATTTTAATTCAATTTATGATATTCTAAAAATTTCCAATTAACACAAAAAAATCTTTATTTAAAAGTATTGAGTGTTTTACACGATTGAAATAAAAATTGAAAAAGTGTTTTCAAATTTGCTTTTAAAGTAGAACATTTTTTTAAATAAAAAATAATTATGTCTTCTATTAGTAAGCTTCAGCAAAATGGCCAACAACCAAATTCTAAAAAACTTTCAAGTTCATCTTCGACGATAATTGATTTAGACCCAAAAACCAATGCAGTTTTGCAGAAAAAAAACTATAAAGTTACTAAAAAGCTAGCTCAAGGAGCGTTCGGACAAGTGTTTCAAGGTGTTCGAGGTCAATCAGAACTAGTAGCAATAAAAGTAATGGAATTGTCTAAAATAAACAAAATGCTACGCGAAAAATACATACCTCGAGAGTTGGCTGCGTTGATTGATTGTCGCCATGATAATGTGATAGAAATTTTTGATATTATTCGTTCAAACAATCGTTTGTATATATTTATGGAATTCGCCCCCAACGGTGATTTATCCAAGTATATTAAAAAAATGGAGCTCTGACAGAAAACAAGCACGAGAATGGTTCAATCAAGTTATTCAAGCCTTAAGCTATGCTCATCAACATTTAAGAATTGCTCACAGGTAATATCAAGTATTTTGTTCTATAAGATTGTTATAATAAAAAAAAATTTGATTTTAGAGATATTAAACTAGATAATGTTCTATTAGACAAAAATTTCAACGCAAAACTGGCAGATTTTGGTTTAGCCAAAGATAGTTGGGATAGTAAAAAACATTGTGTCACACTGTCAAGCACTGTTTGCGGAACTGAACCTTATTTCAGCCCTCAAATATTGCAGCGCATACCATACAATCCATATTTATCAGATGTCTGGGCAATGGGAGTAATGTTATATGCGATGTTGCATGGACATTTTCCATTCAGCACGCAAGATCCAAACTTGGCATTGTTAGAACAAACAAACTATCCTGCGTTCATACGATCAGTGATCAATTCAAAAATTTCTGATTCTGGATCAGATTTTATCACTAAGATTTTTGATCCTAATGAGAAAACACGAATCACATTACATGAAGCTATTGATCATCATTGGTTGCTTATGACTTCATCTCTTACTTCGACTCAAAAAATTTAAAAATCACAATCACCTCTTTTTTTTAAACGATAAAAACTGATTAAACTATTATTATTAGTAATTCGAAGGCGTTAAATTATTATTTTTCAAAGCTCTTGTCTGGAGGACAACAAATTGATTCTTTTTTTTTGTATAATTTTTTCTTGACTCATTATTATTTTAAAAATAAAAAACTTAAATTGAAAGTTTGCAATATGATTGCAATAATTTTGAAGTGTTTTGGTAAAAGTTTGGTGGTTTCAACCAAGATGGAAATTGATAAAGATAATCTGTAATCACAAATTTTCTTTTTCAAACAAGTCGGCAACAATGTCGTATGTTATTATACACATTGCTTGCACACAAAATAAAATAAAAAACTTTGTCTCATAGAGCAAACGAATTGTCGTCAACCTGTTAAGCAACACTGTTAATCGCAACAGAAAAAAGTTTTTTTTTTATCTTAGGGATACTCAAGCACCATGGTGATCAATATAAATTACTATTATCATTCAATCCAGATAGAAAAAAACATTTAATAAAGCACTCCAACTGATTCAGACAGTTTTTGTGGTTGTTGAAAACTGAAAAAAAACTTAAAACTTTTTTTGTATTATTTAAAAAAATTTCGCTGAACTATGGCTGATCGACCTCCGGGCTTTGCTTGCAAAAAATGGACTATCGTTGTTTTGACTGGTTTACAAATTTTAATGAGTATAATTTTGATGATTATAATAGTTGCCACGGCCGATGAAATTTCTAAAAAAATTGATGTACCAAATACAGATCCTAAGACTCTCAAGGTATGCGATTAATATAAAATATTTTTTTGTAAATGAAAACTTGGTTTCAGACGAGTATAATTATTTTGGGCGTAGTGACAGGACTTTTTTCAGTCGCCTTTTCTTCAATTGGTTTTTTCGGAGCGTTAAAGAAACTATGTTTATCGGTTACATACTGTGTGCTGGGCATTTAACATTGATTATAAATTTTGTTCGAGCACTCAAAGAAAAACAATATTGGATTTCGTTTGTAGTTCAATTATTGATTGTAATTTATTGTTTTTTTTTTTTGTAATCGATTTGCGAAAAATGCGATCTCAAGGATCCTATGCTTAATTTTTTATTCAATCAATTTTAATCGTTTACGACGAGCTCTTTTTTGATGGTCTATTTCCGAGTAGGGTACTGTGGTGATCTAAAATCACACAAACCCACGTTTTCAAATTCCTTTGGGTTTCAATAAATTTATTACTTAAAAA